>BQNB010026979.1:2684-56238 GCA_026074375.1 Tanacetum coccineum
GAGTCCCTCATCCTCTGTTTTATTTTCTAAAAAAAACTAAAAATATTTTCTTTTTGTGTGCTTTTGTATATTTACTCTTATGTAGGTAACATAGATTAGACTTGAAAATTATGACGTTTGCTCAAAGACAAGCTCTCTTAAGCTATATATCTTTATGCCTCAGGAAGTACTGTTTTCCCTTAATTTTCCCTATTTTTTATATTTATCAGTTCTCACATTTAGGCCAATGTTAAACTTAAGTGTGGAGGGGATGTCAAATACGCAAAATTAAAATTAAACTTATCCCTTCGTGTTTCCACTATGATCTAGCCAAAATTTTCAACTGATATTTTATGAAAAAAACTTTATAAATTTTAATTAACATATATGCTTTTCTTCTAAAAATTAAAAAACGTATACACTCAGTAAGGCAAATCCAACCGGATTGACACTATAACGAGTACAAAACCAGTCCACTAAATTATGAGAATTAAACCTTAAAGAATTCAGGTATCCACCTTTGATACCTAAGATAAATTTTACCTTTAGCTTGTTTGAGTTAACGTTTAAATGCAATTGCAAGTGTCTCATCCGTCGTTACGGCTGTGTATTTGTATTTTGTCACCTTTTCTGGAGCATTGGTATTGGTTGAAAATTATATGAGTGAGCCGGTAATTTAGTACCTTCAGATTTTGTGCTTGATTATCATTTACTAACCGCGGTGAGGTTAATTTATAGAAAAAATCGTACGACAAGAGGTGAAATAAACCCCGCGTAACTCCTGTATCTGTAAGCACTCCCTTTTAGTGCTAATTTGCTGAAGTACCCAATTTAAAAAAAATACTCAATAAAGAAGTTTTGTGCCAGCTTTGGTTTCAAAAAAAAAAAAAAAAAGAGAAAAAATATATATATAATGAAGGTTCAAAGAATAAGGTTTAAGTTTGGCACATGGAATCGATACATGTTATTCACCCTTATCATTTTCACGTTTTACCTCTTTGAGATTTTTGTCTAGATGCTCACGCCGCAACGGGCATGTTTATGTATCTCGTATAAGCATATGGTAGCTGCCTAAATTATGTATGTGCAATTGAGTGACTTTACAATATAAACCCCATCTAAGTGGATTGAGTGAATATAAATCAAATACATTTCCCATGTGAGGTGCTCTATTATATGTCTATGCCTGAAAAGTTATAAAAATTGTAAACACTTGTTAAATTTAAAATTTTCTCCTCGTTACGATAAATGAATCTTGTTTTCTCGCTTTAATTGCTTGAGGACAAGCAATATCTAAGTGTAGAGGCTTTGATAATGCCTTAATTATACATGTTTTTGGCGGAATTATTGTATCTATTTATATCATTTCTCGTGAACTTTCGATACTTAAAATCATGAAATATGTGCAGGTTCACTTGAAGACATCTTAAGCTCAAAAAGATTAAAGACACAAGTATTTTACACCTTACGAAAGAAAAGTTAGAAGAAACTAAATATTAAATCCAAAAATAAAGCCAAGTACGCCGCACTTTACCTAAGTACGCCGCACTTCAGGTCGAGTAAATGAAGAACAATTAATACCCAAAGTACGACACACTTCTACATCAAGTACGCCGCACTTCATATCAGCAATAAAGTTCTACGCATTAAAGAAGCAAAGTATGCCGCACTTCTCAAGGGAGTGTGCCACACTTCTCATTTCACACATATTCCAATAAAATTCTCACACACTTCTACAACAACAATCTTCATCAATTTCTAGAATTTAGCATGAATTCCGGCAAAGAACGAAGATTGTCATCATAGCATTTAGTTAAATAAAGGCTTCTATACGAATCGGTACTTGTAAAAGTGGTGTTCGATCCATTTCTCAATCCGATTTTTGTATGATTCTTGTTTCTCTATTAAACTTTGTTATCATGAACACCATAGCCACGAGAGGCTAAACCTCTTATGACTACTCGGTGATGTAAATATAATAATTAAGCATTTGGTTTCATTTCGATCTTATCAATCTTGAGCTTATTTTACAATCCTATCATATCTAATCTTGTTAAACTTGTTCATCAACTTTGATTATATACATATAATAGTATAGGTTGAAAGACCCGTTATGCACTATATGATCTTAAAGATTTATCTATGATCTTTATCATTCGATCGAAGAAATTCACTTATGTTATTTGATAAACAAAATAGATTTGATATAATAGTAACTTGATTATTTGAGTGACACACTTAATTAAGTTAAACCAAGATAAGTCTTAAGTTGAAACCAGTTAATTTGTAAAAATGCTTTCCAACGAGAAATCCTTTTTATAAGTTAAAGTCCTAAAGTCGAAGATCAAGATTACTGCCATTGCTTATGAATTATATGAAACTATCCGAGTAGTCATATTTCCTTATTATTGAATCTATCTTAAAGTTATTAATAATTGTTTTCAAATTTCTGATTATTCGAACACTAATTAAATCCATGTGGACGACCTGGTCTTACCTGAAATATTATACTACATACGTGGGTTATACTTTACTCATGTGTTTCCAATTAATAATCAGTAAAACTAGTCTTATAAATTTAAAACTTTTTGAAACACATTGATAAGTGTAGAATACACATATCCATTTGTACCTAAAATAACCCAATTAAACTCAAAATAGACAAAAAATGGCAAAAATATGCTTGTATTTGAGTTTTGTGTGTGCAAGTACGGATATATCAGAAGTCACAAGAAAACAGTCAAAAAATGAGCAAGCACGGACACGAGAATCAGAAGAGTACAAAAAGAAGCCAAAGAATCAAAACCGAAGCCAGGAAAAGTCAAACCCTCAGTCAAAGTGGTCAAATCATGGTCAACAAAAGTCAACAAAACCTAAAAATATTCCATTTTCACCCTCCAAGTTTCATAAAAGTACAAAAATAATCCCTTATTGGGCAGCAACCTCCAATGGCCTTAAAACCTAAGTTACCCTTAACCGGATCAAAAAAGCCCAAAGCCCATAAATAAAGCCCATTTCATAGTCATTCTTTTATTTATAAATCACAAGGGTGGTTTTGCAATTTCAAAAGTAGTTTATAACTAGATAAGGAAAAAGCGCAGACAAGGACTAATTGCGCATTATCCCAAAACTCAACAGAATTAACTGTTAACAATAGGCGGCAAATGGTTTTTATTGTTAATTCGTCATCACCCTTTTCACCAGCATGTAAAAGAGCGGGCTTCTTAATGATGGCTAAACTGGGTATTCAAGAGCTCTAAGCAGTGTTAAGGAGAAATCTGTTCATATCAAGTGTTCCTAGCTCACACTCAGAGGAGACACGTCAGCCATGGTGAAAAGCACACTGATAGAGGGTTTTGCTCTCAAATCACTCACATTAAGGTAGCAAAAAGCTGTCACAATCACTAGGGTGACAGCTTGGCAATCTCAAAAGTCTACAATGATCCAACGACCAATATTCAGATCCAATGATTGCAAATGATTGGTTGGAGAGATTACAGGATTGCAGCGGCTCAAAGGATAGAAGCTTCTCACTCAGCGTATAAAAAGGCCTCAAGCTCACCACAACCGGGACCTTCTTTTACCTTATTTTGCATTTTTTTAACTTTTAATATCTAGTTCACGTTATATTGTGTTATGTAATTTTCAGCATAATATTGTAATTTCCTTTATGTAGTGAATGTTTTTAAGTAATAAAATGAGTGTTTTTTTTCTTTTATCCCTTTACTCATAATGCTCTATTTCATGTTATGGGGATCATTAAGCTCTCATAAGCTACTGGTAAGCTCTCATGCGGTCTCTCAGTCATGATTGAGCTTAATCAACCTTAATCTTACGTTATCCACCTTAAAATCAGTATAAAACCTATTACCTTTGCATTTGGGATTATCAGCTTATGGAAGGGGGATCTTATAAGGAGGTTCCCCATGGATTATTACCCTAGCTTATTAGGTCAGATAGGAGCTTGTAGCTGCTTATTGGTCTACTTGTTTTAGCTCGAGGATTTGTAAGTTCATCTTTTTTTTTTTTTTTTTAATATCTTGTTTAATAAGGTTAAAAAAACTTAGCTTGCTTACTTAGTTAAATTGATATTTGTTATTGAATATGCTTATCTGTGCTTTTTATACTTATATTTTGCTTATAAATTAGTACTCTTTCATATGTTATTTGATTTTTTCTAGTATAGATCATAGTTTTATTATACTTGTCATAAAAACCTTAAAAATAAAGCCAAAAATAGTAGATATAGCTTATTATTTAGATTAATGCTATTTAGTTAATAATTTAGGTTAATTAGGTTTACTATAAGCCTAAAGTTATCTGGTTATTAACTTAGCTATAAGATTTCATTTGAAGTATTTCAAATCTGTCCAATCATTTAACGGGGTTTGGTTTAGGTTATTTGACCTTAAAAGTCAAATCATTTAGGCACATCACTTTGGTCAGCGGAGTTTAAATGAATACAAGTTTTTAAAAAGATTTCAAAGTTGGTTTGTATTTAAAGAAATTAAGGCTTTATCTGGATTTGTCAGCACCAGGGTACTTGGGCTTATAAGTTGGCTTGCTTATTTTTATTCTAGGAACTCTAGGGCTTGTGTTTGCTTAAATTTGTTTAAACACGTCTCATTTGAGTGTGTTCGAGTAGGTAAGTCCTAGCTTGTAGCTGCATGATTCTTTGTGTAAGGTGTCAAGTGCATCCGCAAGCACTAGGTTGTTTTGCTGTCACTTTGTTTTCGTTTTAGTCAGTTAAATTGGTTTTAATCTCTAAATTCAAGTATAATTTAGTTTAGACATAGCTTAATCTAGATTAGGAATTAGTTTTCAATTTATAGCTTATTTTCTAGCTTAAATTTTGTTTCAAAAATAGCTTAAAAGCCAAAAACACCAAAAATAGTAGGTCATTTAAGTAGACTATTAATTTGTTAATTTTAGCTTATGATCCTAGTTTTTATAGCTTAAATAGATAGATTATAAGTAGCTTTATCAGTTCTCAATAGCTTAAAGTCTAGATTTGCTTTTTGAGGATTTTAGCGTATTTGGATTTTTACTTATTGCTTTGGTTTTTTGAGTTTGCTTAGTTCATGCTCAATTTCAGTTGCTTAATAGTACTTCCAGCTTAATTTTCTTTTCATTTTCAGATTTAGCAAGTCATAAGCTTGCTTTTTATTAAAACTTTTCCAATTCATTTTGAACTTATTTGAGCTTTTTATAGCTCTTTTTCTCAAACCACAGAGTTAAGCCCTCCTTCTGAAAGTCCGCTTAAAATAGCTGCTTATTGAGCTTATTCGTGAGTTTCAGTAATAGAAGCTTTTGTTAATTTTGTTCCCACCAGCTTCCTTCAACTTTGCTTATTTTCGCGTTTTCTCTCATAAGCACTTTTTAAGAAGTCATTTAAATTTGGCTTAAAAGGCCTTGGGTGAAGTCGGGGTTGGGCATCTTAGGCTGTTTATGTAAACTTTTAGTTTTCTTAAAAGTGGCACTGGTTAGTCCCTAGGTCTTTGCATAGTTAATCCATATGTTAGTTTTTAATTAGTTTTTTATTAATTTTAATTAATAATTAGGGTTTAGTTTTAATTAGTTTAATTAGTCTTTAATAAAAAGTTAAAATTTGGGGCTTTTATTTTTAGTAATTTTCTGCATTTTTTTTATTTAGTGTAATTTTTATAAATTTTTAGGATTAATATTTTTAATATTTTTATTATTTTTATGTTTTAAATTAGTTAAAACTCCTTTAACTACGCCATAACTAAAAATCTAAAAAGCCAAAAATAGTAATTCTTTTTTTTCTAAAATTTATTTTTACTTATTTTATTTAGGAAAAATATAATTTCAAATATTTTTATATTTTTTTATATTTTCTAGGAATTAATTAGTTTTAAATAGTTTTTAATTCTTAATAAATTCAAATATAATCTAAAAAATATTTTTCTTTGTCTTAAAATTTTATTTTATCATAATTTAGGTTTGGTAATTATTTGACTTTTAGGGTTTAATTAGAGGGTTTGCTTAAATGTCGCATTTTATTTGTTTCGTTATTGTTTCAATTGTTTAATTGTTTTTATTTGTCATTTTATTGTTGCTTTTTATTTCGTAGATTCGCTTACAAAACTATCTATGCTCATTCACATTAGACTCCAAGTGATTAAACGAGGTTTCTATTTACTGTCGTTGGGGAACGTCCCGGGTGATTATTTACGGGTTTAACTATAGTATTATATATTATACGATATATTTTTTAGAGTGAATTTTCCGCGTGTTATGGCATTATTCTTAATTGCTCTTAGGTTTATACTATATTGTGGTATATTTTACAAGTATATAAAAATACTATCAGACGGCAATGAACAAATAATTTTTCATGTCGATGGCACGTCAAAACATCCTCAAAAGCATGTAAACGAGTCAATTAAAATGGTTAATGACACATGCAAGGATAGTTTTAAAAGGTTTACCGACGAAACCGTCTCTGTTTGCTTGCTCACCAGAAGATGTCAACGATGAAAAAGAAAAGCAGGAAGTGAAGAATCTCGCAGAGCCGACGGCTAAACACCAAACTCGTATCACACCTTGTTTGAAGAATTTTAAAGTTATTTAGAAGGAGAGCATTTTTCATTCAAACAAACCACCTCAAGTTTCTTTAGTTTTTGCAATCACATCCACCTTACCGTCTATTGAGCCAAAGGATTCTCTCATAATGGGGACGAGCCCTTAGTTTAAACTTTGGTGCTGAGGAAATTATTCCCACTCAAGAGAATCCAAGGATACATCCACGAGTGTTAGTAAGAACGTATTATACGTGTGATGATTTTCTTATCACGTTCCACGTGATGATTTCGTGGACATTCTTTAACTCTCTTTCGAATTTGATGTCACTATTCATCTTAGTGACATAAAACCCTCTTTTTGATGAGGTGTTAGAGGACATAAGTGCAATGATTTATGATTCCCAACTTATGAGTCGACTTTCATAGTCACACCTTTTCTGATTCTAATACGATGAGTGTCTTGCTCCAGGAGACGACATTGACATTCTACGTTCGACCATGATCCATCTCCTCTATGAAAAGGTTGCTTTCTTCACGAGTGATTCTCAATGCTCCACTTTATGCGAGATCAGATTGGATGTTTATTTGATTTGGATGTAAAACGAATGATTGGAAAAGTCTTGTCGATGTCTACTTGACTAAGGCTGAATGTATTAATCAGAGGCGATTAATGATGAGTATCTGATGCTTTTCTAGCTATTCGAAGTTTCCTCGTATATTGAAGAAGGATATTATGACTCAGAGCGAGGGTATCTATCTTGAAAGTTTGTTAGTGCTGTACCACCCATAATCTCTCTCCCGAAGTATTTTTCGATCATGAACCACAACATAAAACTTTTTCTCCCAAAAGTGATCCTCTCCCAGAGTTCACCGGTGAACTTATCACGATTCCTCCAGGAATTGTCTAGAGAGCACGAGGATTATATCAATCGAATGTCGTTGCTATGCGGTAATTCATCTTCCCGGTCACCAGAAAATTCTCATACAATCATCGAGTCTCTTCCAATATACTACTCTCTAAGGTAGTGATTCTAATTAGGCAGAGATCGATATATTTTCTGGAAGGCTGGCTTCGATACCCGGTCTTGCAACGTGATTTTGACTTTAGAGAGGATATTATTGACAACTTTGCTTCCGGCTGATCCTATACCCGAATATGAGCGTTTCACTTTCGACATGGAACCGCTGTGCCATTGATAAACAATGTTAATGAAGATGAATGTTTTGACCCAGGGGGAGGTGAGATTAATGTTGAAGTTGACGATTCCTTCACATTTGTCACTTGGACTTTTCTTCCGTATCTCACTTACCCTGAGGTTTCTCCCTTACTTTCCTCCACCAAGAATGAGGACACCATTTACACACCGGGCCTCTCACTTCAGAGCCCGTGCATCTATGGGATGGCCAACTTCATGTGCTTACATGATTATCCGAATTAATGAAATCCCTGATTGATTATTCTCTTCACACTTTTCAAGGACGATGACTTCAGGGATGAGTCAAGCAGTGTGACACGGTTACAAAAACACCGCGCTTCGGGGATGCACCCCCTGGGTTATCCTTTTCTTTTCTTTCTTCTTTTTATTGTGCTGTAAGGAGGTTTGTACTCTTCCGTTCATGGCTGTTGTTTGTACTTGTGATGTTTGCAGGATTGACCCAAAATTTTCTGAAGACCTCTCGATGTTGGAGTTTTATCCAGGTCACTTGTAGTTCCTAGCTTATGGCTTGCCATTGTTTGGGGAAATCCGATATCCTAAAGATTATTATCGACTAACATTTATCTTTTAGCACACTTGATAAATGGCTTGAGATTTTTGTGATACTTTCTTCAGGCTTAAGTTATGCATTCGACCTTTTTGAGTTCTAGTATGGGGTTTTGAAACCAGCTTCAACAACACACAAGATCATATCATGTACCCTCTCTTAGCATGAAAGTGTTTAACAATATAAAGAGGCCTACTAAGGGATTTTTAGGTCAGGAGGTTGCTCTATTCCCTACTATGGTAGATGTTACTGAACCTTCCACTTCACCTTTAAGAATCACATCCTCACCTTCCCACTCACCTGAACATTCACCTTCCCCTACACATTCACCCTCACCTGACACTTCACCTTCACACTCACCTGAACATTCAACTCAACACTCACCTGATAATACCACTGCCGCTGCATCACAACCATCACCAACCCAAACATCATCAACACATCCATCACCTGGAGCAGAACACCATTTTTCTCCACCCTATGACTCACCTCTCCATGTTGTTCACTCATATGGAAGTGATGAGGGTAGCTTGAAACTTAATGAATTGATGAATTTGGTTACCAAACTTTCTGACAGGATTGGAGTATTGGAGGATGACTTGAAGAAGACAAAGAAAACCTATAGTTCTGCATATACTAAGCTTATTCTCAGGGTCAAGAAGCTAGAGTCTCAAATAAAGACTGGGAAAGCAAGGAGAAAAGCTAGGGTTGTTCTTTTAGATGATGAAGTCATTGAAGATGATTCTTCCAAACAGGGGAGGAAATTATATGATGTAGAGGTTCAAGAAAAAGCAATTACTGAAACTGAACTATTTATTAAAGAAGTGACTCCAACTGAAGTCATTCAAGATCAAGAAGGCAGTGAGAAAGGAAGTGATGAAGTTAGTACTGCTGGTGCAAAGAAAGGTACTGCTAGTGAAGAAGTTCCAATAGTTAGTACTGCTGAGGTAAACCTTAGTACTGCTGGACAAACTGTTACTTATACAAGAAGGAGTGCAGAGAAAAGGTCAAGACAAGACAAGGGAAAAGCCATAATGATAGAGTCTGAGCCCAAGAAGAAGTCTAAGAAGGAGCTTGAACAAGAAAGGTTAAGTTTTGCTGAAGCCATCAGACTTGAAGAGAAAATGAATGAGGAACAAAGAGCTTATATTGCAAGAGATGAAGATATTGCAAGACAATGGGATGAAGAGGAAAGACAAAGAGCTATGGCTGAAGCTAAGACATCTAAGAAGATAGATTGGAATGATCCTTCAGTCATAAGGTATCATACTCAAAAGATGAAACCAAAGACAGTTGCCCAAGCAAGGAAAAACATGATCAAATACTTGAAGAATCAGGGGAACTACAAGATTAGTGACTTCAAGGGAATGTCTTATGATGAGATTAGGCCAATCTTTGAAAAGGTTTGGGATTTTAATCAAAATATTGAACCTATGGATGTAGAGCATGGAAGTGAAAAGAAGAAGTCTCCTGAAAAGTCTCCTGAAAAGATGAAGTCTGCTGAAAAGATGGAAGAAGAAGATGTGGCTACTCAGAAGGAAATGAAAGAAGTCTCTAAAGAAACTGGAGCAAAGAGAAAGAAATCTATTCCTAGGAAAAGCACAAGGAAGAGACAAAAGATGGAGGAAGATGCTGAGAAGGAAGAACTCAAAGGATTTTTGGATATAATACCAAGAGAAGAGGTTCCTATAGAGGTTGAATCTCTATTTACAAAGTTTCCAGTTGTGGATTGGAAGACTTGTGTTTTGACAGAGAACTTCATGTATTATCAAGTCTTCAGAGGGGATGGCAGCTCCAAGAATTATAAGGTATTGAGTGAGATGCTTGAAGATTTTGATAGACAGGATGTAGAGGAATTGTACAGACTAGTCAAGGAAAAGTATAGTGCTTCAAGACTGGAAGGGTATGATTTGATGCTGTGGGGAGATTTATATACTCTATTTGAGTCTGATGAAGAAGATGAGATTTGGAAAAATCAGCATGAATACAATTTGATAAGCTGGAGATTATATGATTTTTGTGGTATTCACATTCTGTTGATGGAAAATGGGTTAGCAATTCATATGCTGACAGAGAAGAAATATCCTTTAAGTCAAGAGCTGTTGTCAAAGATGTTAAGTAAGAAGTTAGAGGTTGATCATGAGAGTTCACAGGCGATTGAACTTCTAAGGTTCATAAGATCTCAAGTGAAGAAGTAGAAGTAATGTTTGAAAGAATCATCAGCAAAGGAAGAAGACTAGAAGATTTAATTCAGAAGAAACTTGATGATTTGAAGGACAATCACAAGTTTAGGGGAGGATTGTTAGGAATAAATCTTCACAAGACTTAATACTGCCAAGGTATAACTAACAGTACTAATGGAGTTAGTACTGCCAGTACATACTTAGTACTGCCAGTGTTAGTTAATACTGCTAGGAGAAAAAGTTAATACTGCTGTTGGTCAAAGCTGCTGACTTAGAGATAAGTATGCATGGAGAATATTATGGGTTGTTTGTAACTGATCCTAATAGATAGGTAGTTAGTTTTGTAAAGGACTCCTTGTGTTCTATAAAAGGAGATCCTAGGTTTAGAGATAAGATACACTTAGACGAATACTTTTAGAAAGATATAGTGATAGCTTCAAGGTTGTAACCCCAGTACTTCAAGAGTACTCGTATTATTATTCTAATAATATTGAAGCAGTTTGTTATTATTTCATTGTGTGTTTATTTATTACTGTTCCATTGATAAACATCTCTAGAGTATCAAAGTGTAGATTCCGCATACACTTTGGTATACATACAAAGTCTCAACCATTGTTATTTTGGATTCATCCAAGGTAACAAACACTTTACTACGTAAAGAATCGATCAAGGCGTGGGATCAACAGCCAATTTTCAATTAAATTTTCATTCGCGATGAAAAGATTTGTCCTCTTAATCTCATCACATTTCCTATCCATAATATTTTGGTCAATCTCAGCTTTCAATTCTTCAAAAATTTCTTTCATTTCTTTAACTTATTTAGTGAGAGCCTTTTGAATACCCTCAAAATGTTCTTTAAGTGTTTTGAAAAATGTAATGACCTCGGTTAGATAATATTCCTTTGTTTGTTCAAAACCCCGTTCTCTTTCAGTGAGACCCGTTGGTGTAATTCTCTTTTTACAAGTTTTATCAAATTCTGAAAAAAGTTGTATAAGTGCAAAAATATTAATTTTCACTTGACTTTTTGTTGGAAGAACCCTAGGGACAAGCTTTGCAGGTGTATTGGGAGGATACCCCGTTACAGATGTGATTGGTTTTGAATTATTAGCCTTTTCTTTGAGGGTTTTGGCCTTTTCTTTGAGAATGTCATCGGACCAAAATATCTGTTCAGTGGTCAATTGTTCTATGGTGTGAATGTTGCAAGATAATTCTCTTTCAAGTAATTTGGAGGTATAATCTTGACTTTCTTTTTCACACACATTGGGTCTTTTAATTTTCATTTATGTTCTCCCTTCCACTCTCTCTCTAGTTCATATTTGTGTGAAATATAGGAACCTACAATCAAACTGCTGTCACTGACTACCTGACAAACCGTTGCCTAATAGGACAAATCGCTGTCAGTGTACGAACTAACAAACCACCAGAACAGTACTTACTCTGCCAAACTGCTACGATAAACAAGGAATAGTAGACCAAACCGCCATTATGAAAAACGTACCTTTTCACCTAAAAACACCTAAAAATCACCCATTTGAACGCTTTTGCTTGATTTAATTTGCACAACTAAGTACTAGAAGACTATAACTACTAGAAAAACCTAAACTTTAACATTACAAACATCAAAATCTATGAAAAATGAAAAACGAGCCAAGAACTTAGAAAAGTATAAATATTGATCTAAACCAAGCAACGAAACGCACATACACGCGATCTAATCATCCCATGAGCTCTGATAGAAATTGTAGAATATTGGAAATCATAACACAATGGAATATTATAGGATTAGCCAATTTCTAGAGAGAAATACTAGTGAGAAAGTTCTAGTGAGAGAAAATGAAACTTGTATAATGAAATGACTAACCACCTCTTCCATGGAATGGAAAAGGCTTATATATTTATTACAAAAACTGGCCCAATGGCCATGGGAATGGGCTTACACGCTGGGTTTATTACCCGGCCCATTACCGAATGTCATACGATTAACAATTAACTACGAGCTAGTATAAACGGTAAAATACATGGGGTGACCGAGTCTTTTTCTTAAACCTAACATAAAAAATGTATTTACTTAATCATACACTACTCCATAGATTTCTTCTCCTAATCTCGTTGCTTTGTCACACTTGTGATGATCTGTGTAAGTATTTCCTAAGTCATGAACGAATTACATGAACCCACCGTCTATTTAATATTCCATTAAGGCAACGCACAAGTAAGGTAGTATGAAGACTGTTACCGATGGTATCCTTTCTACATACTCGCGTTTCCCTAAACGTCTATGCCAATTTAGTATCTTATGGCTAGTTTTCTAAAGCCAAACACGCACATCCATCACAAGAAGCAACAATAAAAGGATCTAGAATCTAACTTTCATGCAATCATAAGTAAATACTAATAGATCTAGCCTTGCATGGCAAATAAAGAAGAAGAACAAGAATCTATCACAAAACACATAGACATATTAAGTGATAAAGGATAAATGAACTTCACTTGATTGAATCATGCAGTTGAGGCTGTTACAAGAGGGTTTTAATACCCTAAAAATGAGCCTAAAGGCGACCAAAGTCATCTTCTAAAACTAGGGTTCATCTACCAAAAGTTACACACTAAAACCCTAAAAACGGATTTGTATATATAAGAAAACAAGCGCGACGGCGTCGCTTTATGTTCCTGACGTCGTCGTGCCGCAATGGTCTTCTAGGGTTTTTTAAGTCTGCTTCGTTCTGATGCCGTATAGAATTCCATGACGTTGTCACTTGATAACTTTGGCGCCGTCGCTTGTAATTGGCGACGCCGTCTCCACGCACTATATGCTTTTCTTCAAGATAGTTGGTGTAGAGTCATAGTCTTATCCGTTTCTTCTCTAATTGAGCTCAAGTCACGTGTATTTTCTCTAAAATTCATCCAAATACTAAAAACACGAAAACGAACGATTAAGCACATAATCTGGGCATATTTGCATAATTTAGGGGGTTAATTGACCCTGAAAAAGTGTATAAAATGACACCTCATTAATAAACCTTACATGAGGCTTTTACATTATATAAAAATAAAAGTACAACATATATTTAATTTAAGGTTTAACCTTTAGGTTTTGGGATGTTGTTGTTGCTTTTCTATACAAAAAATTACTTGATCTTATGTTATGATTTGAGTTTGACTTTTGATGGTTGGTGTTTTCTTATACTACGTATATCATATTTCCTCTATCTCATGAACATTGCAATCTTTTGATTTATGTCAAATACAAAATACCGTTAATGAAAAGAAAGTAGTGCAATTTGTAACCTTTCATATTAACTTGTTGTCTTCTTTGAACAGACAGGAGAGCTAAGAGATAGTAAAGCACAGAGTGAGGCAGGCGATGAGGGTCCCATAGTGATAGAAGCCGACATTCAATATATTGTGTCTAAATGGACCTGAATTCCTGTAGAGAAAGTATCGAGTGATGAATCATAGTGCCTCCTCAAAATGGAAGATGTTGATCCCAACTCAAGATCTATTCTTTAGCTTATAAAGATTATGTTACTTTGAATAAATTCAAAACAACAATGGTAGAAACTTTGTAAATACTAAAGAGTATGTGGAATCTACTCTTTAATACTTAAAAGAAATATTAATGAAACAGTAAACTTGAATGAACAATGATATAACCAAAAAACTTCAATATTATTATGATGAATAATACGAGTACTATGTCTAGTACTAGGGTTTACAACCTTGAAGCTATGCATGCAACTCTATGAATATGTATATATGATAACCATAACCTAGGATCTCCTTTTATACACCAAAGAGTCCTTTACAAGATAACTATAAATCTTTTAAGATACTCAAGATCTTCTATAATTCTAATCATATACATATCTTTCTAACTTTGTAAGACATACACTTTGAATAAGTCCATACATATCTTTTCACACGTCTTTATCTTCATGCAGTCATTATCTTCTTCTGGCAGTCTTAAGTCTTTAGCAGTATTAAGTTCTCTTCAGCAGTATTAAGTTAGTACTGGCAGTACTAACTTTTACACTAGCAGTACTAATCAGCTAGTACTGATAGTTATAATCTGAGCATTACAAACTTTGAATCTTGGTAGTACTAAGTGTAAAGACTTTTAATTCCCAACAGAAGACATCGTTCACACACGAATCATCGGTCAAGATGAAGCTGTGAAAGCCATAAGCAGTGCTATTCGTCATGCTCGTGTCGGTCTCAAAAACCCCAACCGTCCCATAGCTAGCTTTATCTTTTCTGGACCCACTGGTGTCGGGAAATCCGAACTTGCAAAATCACTACTACTTCGGTTCAGAAGAGGCCATGATTCGTTTTGACATGAGTGAATTCATGGAGAGACACATAGTCTCGAAACTCATTGGTTCACCGCCTGGTTACGTTGGCTACACTGAAGGTGGTCAACTAACTGAGGCGGTGCGTCGCTACCCCTACACTGTGGTTCTATTTGATGAAATTGAGAAGGCTCGCCCTGATGTCTTCAACATGATGCTTCAAATTCTTAAAGACGGAAGGTTGACCGATAGCAAAGGGCGGACAATCGACTTCAAGAAAACTCTTTTGATCATGACATCCAACATCGGAAGTAGTGTGATTTAAATGGGTGGAAGGAGAATAGGATTTGACCTTGATTATGATGACAAAGATAGCAGTTACAACATAATCAAAAGCTTAGTTACAAAAGAACTTAAACAATATTTTAGGCTCGAATTTTTGAACAGATTGGACGAGATGATAGTGTTTAGACAATTGACCAAGTTGGAAGTCAAGGAAATAGCTAACATAATGTTGAAGGAAGTATTCGAGAGGTTGAAGAGTGTTGATGCTATTGATTTTTATCAATGTGATATTGAGAAGCTACTGAAGAAAGAAATTACTGAAAACACATGTTTATAGGTGTTAACAACTTAAACAAATATATACACATTTTATACTTTTTAGCGCAATATCTAATTCCTTACATTCGTAATTGCTAGATATCATTTGCACAGTCACTTGCAAATATTGATGGGATCGTAAAAACAGTTCCTTTTATGCGAGGCATTATGGAAGTGTAAGCTCTTTTCTTAAGTTTGCTATGATTTCCTTTCATACTTCGTTTATTATTATCTTAATTTTACAAGTTTATTTTTACTTATTTCTCTCGTGCAGGGAATTTGTTAGCGCATATTTGATGTGAATTTATTTTCACTTAATAGTCTATTGTCTTTAAATCCTTTTGAGTTTGTACTTAGCTTCACGGAACCAATTGATTAACGGTTTGTTCTTGAATTCTGAATTTGTGTATGCAGTGTCATTGGAGCCACGATTGTTACTGCTGGATTTTATTCTCTTATGTAGGGACATGCCAAAGATAAAAACAAGTTACTGGCGCAGATGGAGGAAGATTTGGTTGATGGAGATGAACCTGTATTATCGAACCAAAACACTCCTCTACTTTCATCCTTAGATGAATCATAATGTTAGTCTGGTATATGAACTTTAACATGCAACCATTAATGTACAAGCATACTACAGTAATATATACTACATAGAAACAGTGATCATGTATATTATAAATTTGAATTGTACAAATACTAACTTTAAGTATAGATTGTCGGTAACACGTTTAAGTACGTGAGATCCCACCCAGAGTTTTATAAACTGAGGGAGATGGAACGCGTGTTACTTATTTGTTGTTGTATAAGTATAAAAAGGGAAATTTTTTCAAGTGATTGAGTTTTTGGATGTAAATGTATTGATTGACGGTAAAAGTAGCTAACCTATCATAAGGGGCAATATGGTGTCAATACATGTCAATTATTAACCTTAAAAAGGCTTATGCACATTCTCTTGAGATATATGTGTTTCAATCTCATTCGGGACATGTTTTGTAATACAGACCTTACCTGTTTTTGTTTGTTGCGGAAATGCGTCTTGTACATGAGCGGATGCTTTGTATTACTACGTACGGATGTCCATATTGTTGACTCTGAACAATCATGATGTTGTTAGTAATGTTTTTATATGTGAGGCTTTGTGTGAGACTTTTTTGTTTTGGATTTTATTTTGTGTTGAGGTCGTGTTAATACACAGTCAGTTGTACTAGACATTCTCTTTATATTACATGCATAACATGAGATGAACTGTTCCACAACAACACCAATTCATCTTGCATCAAGGTAACCATTTCATTTCTTTTGATGACTGAATAAGCAACCAATTGTAACAAGTATAGTCACCCTTCCATGCTTTTATATATGTTTGTTATTTCTTGATGTTTTTATTTAATTCCGGTCATGTTTTAAGAATGGACGGTCAAGCATGTATTTTTTATTGGTACCCATTGAAACAGATATAAACATTTTGTCTATTGTTTGTTAGTTAATATTTTTATACACCATTTATTTAGATAATTACCTATATGAAGAATAATTTTGATCATTCTTTTCTCTCTAATCCGATTGAATCAAATGTTTACCATGCTCTCTCAAGAAATAATTACTTGTCTCTCAGAGGAATCAAGATTCTATGTTTACACAAACACGACAACCATTAGAACTAAATAACAAACATTGTTTCAAAAAATGTTTTATATACCGAACATGGGGTTGGGTGGGTTATGTTACTAGTATATATACATATATATATATATATATATATATATATATATATATATATATATATATATATATATATATATATATATATATACTAGTTGCAAAACCCGCCCGATGGGCGGGTATGCCTTGTGAGTATCCTTGGCTAAATTTTACAGAACGTTTAATGAAATACGAACAATGTTAAATTATAATAGAGTGAATAACGAATACAAAATAACATGAATGATAATCCGATAAGAGGAAAAAAACTTAATAAACTATTCCCATTTACAAAGTATAATGTACCAATTCAAATTCGATATAAAGCTTCTTTATACACAATGTTGGTCGTAGAATTGGTACAATTACCGTCTGTATCACAACATAAAACCTTTAAACCCTTCTTGGTTTTGACCCTCGATACAACGACTTATAGTTGGCCATGAGAGAAAACCGGTCTCTAAAGAAACAACCCAACCTTAGACAACGCCTGGCCTTGACTTTTATTAATGGTTATACATAAGCAAATCTGAACAGGAAACTATCATCGGTTTAGTTTAAACGGTAGCTTAGTGTCAGACGGGCTAATGACCATACGCGGTATTGCGCAAATAGTACCCACATTATCACCAAATATTATCTTAGCTTCAATTACGTTTGTTCTCATTCTTAGTACTTGAAGCCTAGTTCTGTTACATAGTTATTGACCAATCAGTTTATAATTTGTTATAAAAATTATGCTACTTATTAGTATCACAAACGTTCATATTAAATAATTATATATTATTTCTTAATAAGCATTCTACTAATACTTTGATTTTTGTAACAATTCATGATTAGTTTTAAAATTTATGTATTCTACTAATATTTAGATTTTTTAAAATTATTCTATGTATTTTAATTTTAATTTTAATTTTAATTTTATGTATTCTAATTTGCATTTTTTTTAATTTTATGTATTCGACTTAAATAGCATTCTACTAATACTTTCATTTTTTTTTAAATAAATCGAGTTGTTTATAATTTTCATTTTAATGTATGAACTAAAACAAAATCAAAAATCCCGATTATCGTTCAAAACAAAATCTTTTAAAAAAATAAAACACTTTAAATCTTCATAGTCTGAAAGATAAGCTTTGTTGCCAGTCATATGGCTAGAGCAACCACTATCCACCACTGCATGATCCTGTAACAAGATCTCTGGATTGCCCTGCACAAAAGGTAAGAGAATTAGTATCTCTTAGGGATCCAAGTCAATACTGACTTGGAAATCCCTTTTGGGTCTACATACTCAAACTTCTTGAGCATGTAAGAGCCATTATATTTGTACACATGATCCTGGTAATTCATCTTTGGCCTCCATACCCATTTAGCCTTCTTAAGGACATTTTCCACCTTACCCTTACTAACTACTGCCCTTGTCCCAACAGTAGTCATGTTTTTAACCCCAAAAGTTTTCACATCAGGTTTTAAGTCTTTGGGTCTATAAACTGGTTGGGTGAAGTAAGACCTCTTGATTGGTGAGTTTGAGGCTTTTGGTCTTACAATGTCCAATCTTGGGTGATTTGGTCTAATAACACTATTAGATTCTGCTATTTTTGAGGCCAATGGCCTAGCAGTACTAACAGGCCTAACCGTATAAACAGGCCTAACAGTATTAATAGACCTAGCAGTACTAACATTTGATCTATCAGTATTAACTAAACCTGCTCTGGTTAGTATTGCTGATGGGTTAAAGGTCCTTTTTGCATGAGGGTATTTCAAATGTTTTAAAAAGTTTTGGTGATTTACCTTTTTGCCATAATCCCATACTGGTTTGACTACCCTCTCCCCAGTATTGACCATATTCTTAACCCTAGGTTCAGGACTCTTTTGGTCATAGAAATCACAGTCTTTTATCTAAAAAACCAAAAAAAATTAAAAAGGGAACCCAGCCCATTTTGGATGTTTTAAGAATCATTTATTATGAATTTACTACACATAATTCATGTTTTGATTTTCTTATTATAGAAGTACAAAAGAAATGTTTTCAAGAAGAAATATGAGAGGGCGGCAAAAATTGGCCCCTTGACATTTGCTAGAGATAGGAGAGGAGCATTGGCTGCATTGCTAAAAGAATTATAACACACAATTCATTTTAATATCTTTAATAGGACACATGTGCAAGTTTAGATGGATGATGCAAGTGGAACTCTTGATACATGTATCATTATATGTCATACACACACTTCTTAATGGTACAAAAACTATATTACACATTACTTCCAAGAGTATATGGTTATAAGTTTGATCTTGTAGTGATAATGTATAATATTAGGAAAAACTAAAAGCGAGCTAGGATAGTGTGACAAACTAACATTGCTTATTCAAAATACAAAATCTGTTGTCACCATGCATTAATTATGAGAATACAGAAGTCGTTGCCTAATGCATCCCCCATACCAGCACATAAGACAATGGTATACTTCAAGATTAATATTTGATTCATATAATGGTTTTAGGAAATGCCTATAGCTTTATAATAATAGTTTTAGACTAAGGTTCAGGTCACAAGGGGTAAACTAACTCTCCTAAACATAAAGTTAAAAAGTTTTTTCCTTGCTGACAGGCCTATTTAATGTTTCCATTATATAACAACTTCCTATATAGTTCAGCTTCTATTAACATATACATCCCACTTCAACCGTTAAACTCATATCCTAAATAAATCTTCATCATGTTCTAGAGTAGAATCCTTCAATAAACTGTCCGGGTGATAGTTATGTGGAGGTCAAACCTTCCTCTCCTCCTCTCTCACCCACACCATAAATGGTACCCTTGGTAAATATATAACATTAATAATTCATTATATACTTTTTAAATCGACTACTTAGTAGAATTCAATCGTCATAATTGAATACCTCAGGCTGATCTCTTACAAGCTTGATAACTCATATTGGAAGTTGATATATCCATCATTGCAATCCAAGTGAGACCTCCATCTTTTTCCACGACAAGTTTTGAAATATGTTGCAAATCACTCTCTCCAACAAAATTCATTCATTTTTCCACCTAATTTTGATGAACATAAAATATAAATATATAATAAAGTCATGATGATATAACATCTTTTAATACTTTTGATTTAGGGGTGTTTGGGATTGCTTAATAGAACTACTTATGCTCTTCTAAGGCAAGCACATAGAAACAACACCAACGTGAATCCTTACCACAACGCTTCATCTCATGAATTAAAGTTGCAACATAACGTGCTGCTGAAATTTTAAAAAATTCATGGTTTCAATAGAACTGAGCACTGTTGAGTGAATGAATACAAAAGAAAAAGGTATTTTAGGAGATAGATTAAGTTACATGTAGCTCCTAAAGGATGCCCTGATAGCCATGGCTCCTCCATTAACATTTACTTTTCAAGGATCATGCCATAGCTTCTTGGAGCAATATACAAATTGCCAAATTGGGATGCAAAGGCCTATAAAATTTCAAAGTGAACAACTGTATTAAACAACCATGAACTATTAAAGTAATATATAATTACTTAGATTACCTTTGCAGGGAAAATAGTCCTTTCCGCTCAACAAACCAAAAATCAATATTAACATAACTGTAAGTTTTATAGAGCATAAATGAGATCTCATACCTTATTTATTTCAAAAAGATCAATGTCATCAACCCTAAGACCTGCTGACTTCTTGGTACATGGAATTGCAATAACATGACCTAATCATAATACAAAATCAAAGATGATCTTAGACATAGTTAGATGGAGAAAAAAGGATTTTATACATCTTTTTGTGTAGCAACAATTGAATTTTCTAGCTTCTCAGCGGAATTTGAGTTCCAATCATAAAGAAACTATCATAATAGAAAGGTTAGTAGTTAAACAAAACACCATCTTATTGTTTGCCTATGTTACTTTGACCCAAATTTGTTATACAAAACTCATATATAATTATGTGATGTAGCTGACTGCACAATAAGTGCTTAACAAACTCGTATTAAAAATCCAGTCCATGCTTCTGCTAAGGATTAGTGACTTGTGTTTGATGGTCTTTTACATGGATGTAAAATGGTTACATAGACCAATAATGTATCGGTTTCTGCTATGTGAGTATCTTTCCACAATAATTTAGAGGTGTCAATATGTGTCATTGCCTCATTGGTGAGTCTGGCGAGTTAGGAAGTGGGTCAAACGGGTACTTTTTGGCATGTCATAACACCTTTGGGCAAAATATCCATGAGATTCTATACATTATAACTTTTTTTACCCATAAACATAACCATGAGGCAAATAGTTAATAAGTAAATTTCTCAATTTTGCTACGTGTACATAACCGCTCATCCTATTAAGTAATCTAGTCTGTGTTGCATTCGACTTTCAATGTGTATTTTTTGGGCAATTATCAGTCTGGTTAGAATTTTTCGGGCATTTTGTCGCCTGCAATTAGAGTTCCTAGTAACTTGCAGTTTGTGTAATCAATTTTACATATATTACCAAACTTTCCTAGTTTTATCAATTTTTTGTTTGGTGCATGTTTAGTACGCTGCAGAATAAGTTTGTGAGATCCTAAGAACTTAACATCTTTGTTTTACAGGTCCCATTATATGTAGCAACAAAAATGTGGGTTGGTCAGCAGATACTGACCCAACTCGTTTTGACCCGTAACAACCAAAATTACTGATAACTTCTAATTTCCATGTACACGCAGCATCGCTAATAAAAATGAATCTAACATGAAATTTGGAAGATGAGTAACATACCCGCTTGAGTGCATCCCAAAAACAACTATATTTTTACCCGTACTCAACCCATATAGATTTTTGCCTAGCAATGCAAGTTTGTTTGAACTCATAATGAAGTCAGTAATCATGATTCATATATTCGTAACAACTGTATCTTAAACATACCTGTAACAACCACCACTTCATTTTTAACTTGCAATTTCATGTAATTAACAAATGCCACCCATGCGTATGGGACTGGAAGCATTCCCGTTCCCATATTTCCATCTCCCACGTTCCTACCAAATCTGCAAATCTGCATGAATAAATTAACATGGCGTTAGGATGAGATAGAAAATGGTTAGCAAAATAGGAGTCCCAATATTGCACTACTGAAAGTTCTAGCATAATAGGTAAGAATTATTGACGATATGTTATTGACCTGTAACAAAAGCTTTCACAAAAACTGTCCAACTTTGTTTATAATAATACTGAAGTTGTAGTATTAAATGGGTATTTATGCGCTTCTGATTAAAAATGGGTCAGTTTTAGTTAATAACAGCATTTTAAAAAACTGGTAATAACAAACACCCCATTTAAAATAGGTCAAAAATGCAGAAAACAAACAACCCTTTGCTGCTATATCTGTTAACAACGGGTAAAAACAAAAAAAACGGTTGGTAAACTTTTTATCAGAAATAACATATGACCCATCTGATGGATTTATATATCTACTATGAATTGTGAAGTTATTTCTAAACATATCAGATGGTTCATTTTATTCAAGCAAGTCAGATGGGTCATTGCATTCAAACGGCCAGGTAGGTCATTTTGCAGCATTGCTGCTAATTTACAGGCCAAAAGTAAGCTGAAAAACAAACACCCCTTGATGCTATATCACCCCTTGATGCTATATATGTGAGTGTGAATCACTGTGGGAAAACAAACACCCCTTTTTATGCAGTTTTGCTGTTGATCGCATGCCAAAAATGCATAAAACAAACATCCCTTTGCTGCTATATATGTTAACTAAATCGGCTGAATGCATTAAAAATTGGTCATTGGTTTTTTTAAATATACAGATTTTAAGTATCAGCCTATAAGAAGGTTAATATAAGATATCACCTAAATAGGAACATGCCGGTGGAGATGACAAAAAAACGACCATACTAAAACAGAAAACATAAAACACATAAGAATCCTCTTTAAACATACTACATTGATGAAGCTCTTAAGGGGGTTTTATTTTTGTTGAACTATATAATTATCAGATGCAACAACTTTGACACACATTACCTCAAGAAGTTCAGCTTTTGTAGCATCAACGCCTTCCACGTCATCAAATGTTACAGACAGATTCTTGGTTTTCCTTTCTTTATTCTTCTAAGATTAAGCTGAACATTTAACTGATAACATGAAATAAAACCATGATCCAGTAAGGGGCTATTTGTAACACAACAAACATGAATAATAAAGAATGCAAGTTGTAGTCAACTTTATGGCTATATATATTAATTTCAAGAAATACCTCATGGAACATATTTTATAGAGAATGCAAGTTGTAGTGAGATAGATATTCAATATAATTTTTAGAAAAGGGCTTACCACTAAGATAATCCGTGATGATGGTATACAAACGCCTACGACTTAGCCTTCTACCAGGTTTTTCATCAAGCGTCGCTCATGTTCCTAATGTCCCATGAAACATAGCGAAAAGAGAGTCTACTTCCATAAGAACACTAAGTAGTTCTTCAATTCTCAATATGGATTTCGTCTCTTTTGCTTTTAGCAACCACCTATAAGGTACAACCTGATCAAACAATTTGTAATCAGATATCGCTGCAATAAGCTTTGACATGTATAGGAGTGTTTCTTGTGTCCATTTTTGCATCCATAGATAATTCAATTACAATTTTATCACTTCAAACACATATCCTACAATTATAATATGCGTTTATTCGACAACAGCATACTGATACATGGCCATTAAGCATATGATTCTATTATCTGATAGAATGTGGATAAGTGGCTGAAAGTTTTACAAGCATCATAGATATCTAACTTGTGTGTATTATGTGGTTTTAACTATATGTTGCGTAGTATGTGAGTAAAATAGTTAACGTGATCTAATGCTATATATTAACGGGATCTAATACGTATATACTACGTGAACTCTAAAAGCTTATGTCTTAAAATATAATCATTGTTAAAAGTTTACATGTATAAGTATGTAAATGGAACACAAAATACAATATTTATAGTATACTGGGTTCATGGTATGAATTGTAATAATCGTGCCATTTATTACCTCTGTGCAACTATTTTCTCCCACTGGTTCTCTTAAGCAAGTTGATATCGCCATAACAGCGGCTTCAACATATGCATGATCTCCTTGTTTCATTTTGTTTCACTTATTTGTTTTATTTATAGAATATAAAATAAAACTCGGGACAAATCTTAGATAAAGTTGATAATAATAGTTTATCTTCTCTTTCCAGTAAGACATATTTCCATATTTTCTACCAAACAACTCCAAAAGCTACGTGGTATATCTAAATCTACTGTCTCTCCCACATTGGAGTCCAAAATATTCCCTATACTCAGTTTTAAAAAAACGTATTACTATTTTTAAAAAATAATGAATGAAGGGTATGGTGGACGAAGTCATGCAACTCTTACCAAAAGTAGGGTCATCAACGGAAATGATTGTTCTGCCATCCATTTGATGGCTACACCTTCATAAGTTCATTAAATTGTATGATTAAGCTAATTCAAGTATTTATATGTTGTTTTTTAGAGGGTGTATGGGAAAGCCTACCGACACATCTTTGTGTCGTGTCGTTGCTTCCCATCTTTTATTGTCTTCTTCCGCTGCATGAATGTCCAACATTCGACCTTCAACCTAATGTATATGCAAATCAATTATAAAACATAATCACTGCATGTCGTATTCTATTGGTCATGCTGTTAGCAAGTTATACATCTAATGGTTGTGATCTTATTCTCATATGTCTAAGGAACACACATGATTAAAATACAAAAATTTGCGCCATAAGCAATTAAGGCCATATACATGGAAAAAGGGTGTTATGCTCATTGATATGAAGTTCCAACACATGGGTATCATTTGACTGGATGATATTGATCTGATACTCGTCTTGGTGGCAGCTTTCTGAGAATGAATAGCACAAGAGCAGACTAAAATCTCTACTATATGTATAAACACAGAAATAGAAAAAAAAGTAGATATCTAACATGTGTGTATTATGTGGTTTTAACTATATGTTGCATAGTATGTGAGTAAAATAGTTAACGTGATCTAATGCTATACATTAACGGGATCTAATACGTATATACAACGTGAACTCTAAAAGCTTATGTCTTAATGTAACATTTCACATTTTCAGGTTATTTACGACTTCATTTATTCAATTATTTATTTTTAGGCTTTTACGCGTTCGCTTTTAATTTTACCGTTAAGCTAAATCGCGTAAACTAAAAATGATCATTTAACGTAAACGGGCATCAAATAATTAAATGTTTACGTCAAGTAAGTGTTATAAAGTTATTAGGATGATAATTTATAACTTTACGCTTTTTATTTTTATTGGTTACGTAAAACGTCTAATGCAATAAAACTATGGTTTTGCATGCATGGCAAACCATAAACCCACCTACACTTCAACAAATACCCACTAATACCCATAATGCTCAAAAACCTTATAAAATCTTGTCCAAGATCAGCCCCTAGCCGAATTTACACTTATATGCACACAATACTTGGAATTAAATCCCTACACCTCCACTAACATCATTAAACAACTATATATGTTATCCAATGGATCAAACAACCACCTTTTGCCCCTTTTTTGGCTCCTAGGACACTAAGTGGTATTAACACAAGCCTTGGCCTATAAATAGAACCCATAAAGTGATAAGGATCTCACACTTAACCATTTCAAAGAAAAATCAAACACACAAACTCTCTCTTGCACCTCTCTAACCCACGGCATACATTCCACACATATACACAATCCATATTTTTGATTTCTAAGTTAGTACAAGTGTTCAAGGTTCATTGTTGGTCATATATAAGGTGTCTTGGAAGCTTGGATTGGGTTAAACAAGGGTTTTTTACTAGAAAGGTTTTCTTGGTTGGGTTTGATCTTGTTCATCATCCATCATATCTTCATTAAGGTCTTTTAAGAACCCTAATCTTTTCATTTAATGATTTATATAATTCTTATATTGTTAATCATCACCTAGGTTTTCATATTAAAGTTTATAAAGTAAAAACTTGTATACCATACATGAATTCATTTTTCTTGTGATTAAAATGATGTTCGAAATATGTCAATATGCTTAAAATAAGGATTTACAAGTGTTGGGTAATTTATATAATTATTTGTTAAGTTTTGATTATTTATTTAATTATAAAGTTTATGGAATTAAATAAATATGTTGGATTTTATTCCTTGGACAATATGGACATATTATAATATATAGGACTTATTATATACACAATATGTGAATTGTATCAATTAGAGGACTTGTGATAATTTATATAAGTTAATAATACCTAAAACAAGTTTATTTTAAAAAAATATAAACACTATTCGAATTTACTGTAGCAAACAGTACATGGGAGAAATTATTTTATAATTTTATAAAATAATACATATTATTATCTTTTTTCTCGGCTTGTGTGGCACTTGACATGACCCTCACTCGTGACATAAGACATCTCTCGACAAACTTAAGTTTGCTTAACCCCTCTTGGGCTCAAAGATGAAAATGACGTTGCATGAAACATTAAGCACGATATTTAACTAGTTCACACGTGTGCTTTGTCATGAAAATGGTGGGCTCGGTTAAGGAAATGACGTAGTAACTAAATATGTTTTTGCATGTAGACAAAGTAGCTTAACTGAGCTTATTTAAGCTCCAAGACTTAATTGATAGGCTAAGGTTGTTTGGCGAAGCCATGGGAAACAAAAACATGATAATAACTCACTGTTGGATCGAACCAAAGCCTAATAAGGGCAACCCCTTTTGGACCTTTAAAAAGCCTAACGGGCCTTATTGGGCCGAAAAGTCCAACAAGCTTAAAATAAGCTCAACCGAGCTTATGGATAAGCCAAAACAGCTTAATTCGCTTAATTGAAGTTAACAAAACCAAATGCCACTCTTTGGAATTTATTCGGGCTAAAAATGCAACGTTTTAAAAAGTGTAAGGACCAAAAAGTTCAAAACAAAAACATAAGGGTTAAATCTTCCAATTTATCATTCTTATAAGGTTGAGGGACTGTTTTTGACAGGTTGTAAAATTAGTAGACTTGGAATGTAATTTTCAAGTATAAGGACATAAGTGTAAAAATTGGAAACTAGGAGGGCTAAACATGTAACTTTGAGAAGTTAAGGGTAAACGGTGAAACAAAGAATTTTTATTAAATACGTGACACATGAAATACTTGGAATCTTGTTTCCAAAAATAAACCGACGAGTTTTATTAACACGATTAAAGTAAATTATTATTAATAAACATTATACTTATATATAATAAATTATATATAAACGTACGTCCTTCCGAGAGCCAACCACTAGAAACTTTTCCTTAAAACATTAAAAGCCGCCACACAAGCAACAATAACATGTCGTTATGTAAATTACAATGTCATTGTAATTTATACATTGAGTCGTTAGCCTAAACTTGTAGACTAAGACTTGCCGTACTTACTTAGGTATTTGACGGTGCCACTCATTTGTCATACTTTTAGTGCATTTGCAATTCAAGAAGAACTACCGGCTAAGGGTTAGTTACAGCCTAGTGTTTTACTATATCAATGATTACAACTTTTAGGGTGAGAAACTGCTTTGTTCGTACAAAATGGACAGTAAGTGTACATTTTTATCATGATACGTGTTTGCCTAAGTTAGCGATAACCCTCTGAGCCCATTACCATGAACTGTCAATTACTTTGTGTGAGCGCGAATGTTATAAATAGATCTATTTGAGGTTGACATCCCCATCCGGGTGAGTAGCTATCACTGGTGTCACAGAGTGAACCAACAGATGTATACCATGTCGGTATTCGATTTGCGGGTTTGGACATCATCACGGGCAATAGGCATTTATATTGCAATTCATACCATGTCCGAGACTTCGTGTACTAGAGCTTAGGGAAACTTAATTACACTTGTATGTTTGCTATGTTTCATTATCATACATTTGAAAATCTTACGGTCCTACATTACATTTACATAAACCTTTGAATTCACCAACTTTATGTTGACGTCTTAAGCATGTTTTTCTCAGGTCAATGAGGCATGAGGTGCTAAGGATACATTGGGGATAGTCCTTTTAGGGATTCAGGATTAAAATTGGAGTCATTACATGTTTAGGATATAGTTATGATCTATACTTTGTTATCAAGTGTTGAATAAAAACAATTTAGCGTTGTTCTTTTGAAATTTTAACAAATTTCAATAAATCCAATAATCGTATTTTAAAACGACTCTTTTAGAGTCGTTCTCATACTTATGCTATTTGATCTATAATGTAACGCTCCCGAATACTCATATTCCGCTGCGACCCAATTTTGGGGGTTGTTTTTTTTTATGTTTTACAGATTGGTATAAGATCCAAGGTTATAGAGAACAGGTCAAATGTTTTTACTTGGACTATAACTGTTTTCAAACATTGCATCATAAAAGGGGATTTTTATGGGACATTCATTCATACATTACTTATCTTATTAGTTGGGTATACTAGACGCAGCATGGTTCTCATACGTGGTTATAATATATTAAGTATATTATAATGGTCCTTAAATATTTACTAATGTTAACCTATTTGAGTGTTACAGATACAGTCATGTCATCGGATTCAGCATCATCCGAGGTTACATATGCGTCTATATCATCGCATGGAGACCCTCTAGCTTGGGAGGTAGACTTCTTCAGACTCCAGGAGCCTGACTCACCGGAGGCTGCACCGGCATCACCGGACTACGTGCCTGGCCCTGAGGAGCCAAAGCAGGCACCGCTATCGCCAGATTACGTGCCGGGAGCCCGTCTGTGGGCAGGCCGACCAAAGTCCCCTGATACTTGGCCCCATCTTGATGAGGAGTTCTCGTGGTGAGATCCGCTTATGATGTTGCTGATTCACCTATAGCCTTATCTCCAGGCTACGTTGCTGACTCAGATCTCGAGGAGGACTCTGAGGATGGTCCAGTTACTATCCACCTGATGGAGGTGACGGCAATGATGATGACTCCTTTGATGATGACGAGGAGGAGGAGGCTTCAGAAGAGGAGGAAGATGAGCATCTGGCTCCAACCGACTCTGTTGTTGCACCCGTTGTTGACCATGTCCCCTCTTCTGAGGAGACAGAGCCGTTTGAGACCGATGAGTCTGCGGCTACACCGCCATCACCACTGGCATGTCATACCACTGCTAGGATATCTATCCGACCCGAGGCATCTATGCCTTTTCCATTAGAGGAGGAGGTCGAGAGACTTTTTGCCTTACCATCACCACCACCATCTCCACTATCACCTTGGTCATCTCCATTACCTCAGATTCCCTCACCACCACTACCACCTCCACTATCATCACTACAATTACCACCACCTATACCCACATCATTACCATTACCATCATCACCACTACCACCACTACCAGCCTCACTGTTCATACCACCACTAGTCGACCGTAGGGAGGACACTCCCGAGGCCGAGTTACCACCTTGTAAGAGGTTATGTCTGACTGCTCTCACATCGAGGTATGAGGTGGGGGAGAGTTCGACTGCTGCTCCTAGACCTGCTGGAGGTCATGGGATAGACTATGGGTTTATCGGCACTCTGGACCGAAAACCAGACATCAGAGGGCCAAGGAGGTCAGCTATGGGATTAGAGATACTTAGAAATTTTTTTATAGACCCAAGAGAGACTGTCAAGGAGATAGCACCGGTGACCCTTGAAGGGGTCAACACTAGGGTGACCGAGCTCGTTGCGGTGCAGGAGCAGGACACTCAAGACATTTATGCTGTGATCGAGGATGCCCAGGATAGGAATATAAAAAAAAGACGAATATTTTAGAGTGTTGAGACATTGATTGATGATAGTCAGTACCACTATGAGACTGCACGATTGTTAGATAAGGAGGCTTTAGTCTCCCGAGAGGCTTGGGTACACTATATGGGATTTAGTTCGGCTGTCCATTATGAGCTTTAGGGATACAGGACCCACGCTTAGATGCAGGATCACCGTATCGATGCGCAGGATTCATTGATAGCGGCCCTGACCGCACAGGTTTCATCACTGCAGGGACATTTGGCGACGACTCTAGGCGAGATCCGAGCACTTCAGGCTAGAGATCAGGTTCGTGCGGATGCTCCCGAGGGTACTGGTAGTAGTGCCTAGGTTTACTTTCATGTTCATAGCTATCATTTGTAGCCGGCTAAGTATTATGGGTTTTATGCCCAGCTAGCACGGCAGTAGGACTTGTATTTTCATTTCTTGTATCAGACAATCATGTATGTTTTCCGGTTATATATGATGTGTTGTATTATGTCATGTCGATCTCAATTCTGTTATGTGTTGTGATCCCAGTCATGTTATATAATCACTGTGTGATGTGATCTTGTTATATATATGTTGTACCGACATCATGTTGTAAGGTTTATGAAAACTCACGTGGTTTATATTGTTGTAATTTAGAACAATATGCCACCAAGGAGATCCTCTGCTACTGCAAGGGCTGTTGCTGCTGCAAGGGTTGTTGCTGCTGCTGCCCCTATGACAGCTGCTGCTGTTGAACAGCTAATCGAAGCAAGAGTGTCTGCGGCACTTGCTAATCATGAAACTCTTCGAAACAACACTAATGGCCATGGCGACGGAAGTCACAATTCTGGCATTGGAAACAGAGGAACTACACGCACTCCGCGTGAGTGTACGTACAAAGATTTCCTGAACTGTCATCCACTAAATTTTAAGGGTACTAAAGGGGTAGTTGTGTTGGCCCAATGGTTTGAAAAGATGGAATCAGTATTCCACATAAGCAACTGTGCTGTGGAGAACCAAGTTAACCACTTCTTGCACTTTCGTGGAAATGCCTTACATGGTGTAAACTCCCACATAGAAGGCTGTTACTCAAGATGTTGCTTATGCCATGGACTGGAAGACACTGAAGAAGATGATGACAGTCAAATACTGCCCAATGGGTGAAATCAAGAAGTTGGTAATTGAGCATTGGAACCTAAAGGTGAAGGGTACTGACATCATGAGTTATACTCTGCAGTCATAGTTGGTATGGATTGGTTGGCAAAGTACCATGCTGTCATTGATTGTGCCGAGAAGATCGTTCGTATTCCCTGGGGAAATGAAACCTTAATCATTCATGGTGACAGAAGTAATCAGGGAAACGGGATTCGTTTAAACATCATTTCATGCACCAAAACTCATAAATATTTGTTGAAAGGACATCATGTCTTTTTGGCATATGTTACTATAAAGGAGTATGAAGACAAGTCGGGGGAGAAGCAACTTGAGGACGTACCAATCGCTCGAGATTTTTTTGAGGTATTTCCTGAAGATTTGTCGGGTCTTCCACCGACTCGACACGTGGAATTCCAGATCAATTTGGTACCTGGTGCTGCACCTGTAGCACGAGCACCTTATCAATTGGCTCCTTCCGAAATGAAAGAATTGTCAGAGCAACTACAAGAACTATCCGACAAGGGCTTTATAAGACCCAGTTCCTCACCTTGGGGAGCTCTGGTCTTGTTTGTCAAAAAGAAGGTTGAATCATTCTGGATGTGCATTGACTACCGGGAATTGAATAAGCTAACGGTGAAGAATCGTTAACCTCTCCTAAGGATTGATGATTTATTTGATCAACTACAAGGATCCAGTGTTTATTTAAAGATAGACTTGCGATCGGGTTATCATCAGCTTAGAGTACGAGAAAAGGATATTTCGAAGACGGCATTTAGGACTCGGTATGGTCATTACGAGTTCCAAGTGATACCATTTGGTTTGACAAATGCACCTGCGGTATTCATGGACCTCATGAACCGAGTGTGGAAACCATACGTGGATAAGTTTGTAATTGTCTTTGTTGACGATATGCTAATTTATTCAAAGAACAAAAAGGAACATGAAGAACATCTTAAGGTAATTTTAGAACTGCTTAAGAAGGAGGAGTTATATGATAAGTTTTCAAAATGTGAATTTTGGATTCCTACGGTATAATTTCTCGGTTACGTGATTGACTGTCAAGGCATTCACGTGGATCCTGCCAAGATCGAATCTATTAAAGATTAGACGTCTCCTAAAACGCCAATGGAGATTCGTCAATTTTTAGGTCTTGCTGGGTACTACCGAAGATTCATTGAAGGGTTTTCAAAAACCGCTAAGCCAATGACCAAACTTACTCAGAAGAAAGTCGCCTTTGAATGGAGTGACAAGCAGGAAGCATCTTTTCAGATCGGGTCTTCCACCGACTCGACAAGTGGAATTCCAGATCGATTTGGTACCTGGTGCTGCACCTGTAGCACGAGCACCTTATCGATTGGCTCCTTCCGAAATGAAAGAATTGTCGGAGCAACTGCAAGAACTATCCGACAAGGGCTTTATAAGACCCAGTTCCTCACCTTGGGGAGCTCCGGTCTTGTTTGTCAAAAAGAAGGACGGATCATTCCGGATGTGCATCGACTACCGGGAATTAAATAAACTGACGGTGAAGAATCGTTATCCTCTCCCAAGGATTGATGATTTGTTTGATCAACTACAAGGATCTAGTGTTTATTCGAAGATAGACTTGCGGTCGGGTTATCATCAACTCAGAGTACGAGAAGAGGATATTCCAAAGACGGCATTTAGGACTCGGTATGGTCATTACGAGTTCCAAGTGATGCCATTTGGTTTGACAAATGCACCTGCGGTATTCATGGACCTCATGAACCGAGTGTGCAAACCATACTTGGATAAGTTTGTAATTGTCTTTATCGATGATATACTTATTTATTCAAAGGACAAGAAGGAACATGAAGAACATCTTAAGGCAATTCTAGAACTGCTTAAGAAGGAGGAGTTATATGCTAAGTTTTCAAAATGTGAATTTTGGATACCTAAGGTACAATTTCTCGGTCACGTGATTGACTGTCAAGGCATTCACGTGGATCCTGCCAAGATCGAATCTATTAAAGATTGGGCGTCTCCTAAAACACCAACAGAGATTCGTTAATTTTTAGGTCTCGCTGGATACTACCAAAGATTCATTGAAGGGTTTTCAAAAATTGCTAAGCCGATGACCAAACTTACTCAGAAGAAAGTCGCCTTTGAATGGGGTGACAAGCAGGAAGCAGCTTTTCAGACATTGAAGAATAAGTTATGTAGCGCACCCATCTTAGCTCTCCCTCAAGGAGCTGAGAACTTCATTGTTTATTGTGATGCGTCACATAAAGGATTGGGTGCGGTGTTGATGCAAAATGAGAAGGTGATTGCTTACGCATCACGACAATTGAAGATTCATGAGAAGAATTATACTACTCATGATTTGGAACTTGGTGCGGTGGTGTTTGCTCTGAAGATTTGGAGGCACTACCTGTATGGAACCAAGTGTACGGTGTTCACAGATCATAAGAGTCTGCAACACATACTAGACCAAAAGGAGTTGAATATGAGGCAACGTCGTTGGTTAGAGTTGCTCAGTGACTACGATTGTAAGATTCGTTATCACCCGGGGAAGGCAAATGTTGTTGCTGATGCTTTGAGCAGGAAAGAGCGAATTAAACCACTAAGAGTTTGAGCTTTAGTTATGACTATTAGTTTGGATCTTCCCAAACAAATCTTAAATGCTCATATTGAAGCACAGAAACCAGAAAATCTCAAGAACGAAGATGTAGGAGGTATGATCAGGAAAGATATATCGAAGGGAAAATTGGAGCACTGCGCCGATGGAACCCTATGCTTAAACGGCAGGAGTTGGTTGCCATGTTATGGTGACTTGAGGACTGTGATCATGCATGAGTCCCACAAATCAAAATACTTCATCCATCTGGGTTCCGACAAGATGTACCAAGACATGAAGAAACTATATTGGTGGCCCAATATGAAAGCCGACACCGCCACCTATGTTAGCAAATGTTTGACATGTGCCAGGGTCAAGGCCGAGCATCAAAGGCCATCGGGTTTGTTGGTACAACCTGAGATACCCCAATGGAAATGGGATAACATCACAATGGATTTTATCACAAAGCTTCCTAAGTCATCGCAAGGCTATGACACCATTTGGGTGATTGTTGACCGACTTACGAAGTCTGCAATCTTCGTACCAATGAGGGAAACTGACCCCATGGAGAAATTGGAAACGGTGTACCTAAAGGAGGTACTCACAAGGCATGGAATACCTGTCTCGATCATTTGTGATCGTGACCCTAGATTTGCTTCAAATTTCTGGAGGTCACTTTAGAAGGCTTTGGGTACTAATTTGGATATGAGTACTGTGTACCATCCACAAACTGATGGACAAAGCGAGAGAACTATCCAAACTCTTGAGGATATGCTACGTGCTTATGTAATCGACTTTGGGAATGGTTGGGTTAAACACTTGCCACTAGTTGAGTTTTCTTACAACAATAGTTATCACGCTAGCATCAAGGCTACACCGTTCGAAGCACTTTATGGTCGAAAGTGTCGTTCACCTGTTTGTTGGGCTGAAGTTGGACAAGTTCAACTCACCGGTCCGGAAATAGTCCAAGAGACAATTGAGAAGGTCATTCAGATCAAGCAAAGAATGCAAGCCGCTTTTCAGCCCCAAACAAAGTGTTACGCGATTTAAAGGTAATTCGGGGGCCCCCCCCCCGGGATGGCGTTTCAAGTTGGGGATAGAGTTATGCTCAAAGTTTCACCTTGGAAAGGGGTCGTACGTTTTGGCAAACAGGGAAAGTTAAACCCTAGATATGTTGGACCCTTTAAGGTGCTATAAAAGGTTGGATCCGTTGCTTACAAACTTAAGCTTCCTTAAGAGTTGAGCAGGGTTCACAATACATTTCAGGTATCCAACTTGAAGAAATGTTATTCCGACGAACCATTAGCCGTTCCATTGGAAGGACTTCATGTTGATGACAAGCTCCGTTTTGTGGAGGAACCCGTAGAGATCATAGATTAAGAAGTCAAACGGATGAAGCAAAGCCGTATCCTAATTTTCAAGGTTCGCTAGGAGACTCAGGAGGAGGTCTGAGTTCACATGGGAACGTGAAGACCAATTCAAAGAAATATCCGCATCTTTTCACTAAACCCGTACCTTCGTCAAGTGTCGCGACTTGATCCTTGAGGACAAGGCTCTTCTTATGGGAGGAGACTGTAGCATTTCATATTTTCAGGTCATTTACGACTTTATTTATTCAATTATTTATTTTTAGGCTTTTACGCGTTCACTTTTAATTTTTACCTTTAAGCTAAATCACGTAAACTAAAAATAATCATTTAACGTAAACGGGCATCAAACAATTAAATGTTTACGTCAAGTAAGTGTTATAAAGTTATTAGGATGATAATTTATAACTTTATGTTTTTTATTTTTATTGGTTACGTAAAACGTTTAGTAACGCAAGAAAACTTACACTGTGCAGTGCATGGCAAACTAAACCCACCTACCTCACAAATAACCCATTATACCCATATACCAAAAACTTTATAATCATTTGTTTATTTCAGCCCCCAGCCCAATTCTACATATATAACACACATACACTTGAAATTAAATCATCTAAATCTCCACTAACTTGAATAAACAATACTAGTTGTTAACCATATGGCATCAATAACCACTTTTGGTGGTTTTGGTTCTTTGGTGCACAAAACCCCCGGTTCCACCAAAAATGAAAGAAGAATACCATAAGCTTCCTGAAATGGACTAGTAGCATCTATGTTGGGAAAAGGAAAGCCAAAAAAGTTCTTTTACCCTACACATTAAAACAAATTTCCTAGCTTAGTCCTAAACTAAAAAACTAATGTTTTGTCCCTATTTCTTTGCTTCTTAAACCCGGACACCTAAAAAGACAAGCATCAAAACCGGCCATTGTTTGGTTAATGGTTTCTAAGGCTAGGGCTTGCTATAAATAGGAGCCATAAAGTGTTAGTATCACACACACAACACATTAACAAGAAACCAAAGCAAGAAACTCTCTCTTGAACACACATACCCACGGCTCACTCTCCCCACACACATATACTTTGTATTTTTGATTTCTAAGCTAGTACAAGTGTTCAAGGGTTATTATTATACATATACAAGGTGTCTTGGAAGCTTGGTTTGGGTTAATCAAGGGTTATTACATGCAAGGAGTTACATTAGGTTTTGTGAAATTAGATTTCTAACCTAATTCTCCCATTAGGGTTTTCTTGGTTGAGGTTTAATCTTGATCATCATTTCATCCTACACTCATCTAAGGTTTTCCCTTAAGACCTTATCTAGTTATTTTATTTCCATTTTCATGATTTATATAATTTTTATATTGTTAATCATCACCTAGGTTTATTTTATAAAGTTATAAAATAAAATACATGTCTCATATACACGAAATTTATTTTGACATAACTAAAATGATGTTTACAATATGACAATATGCTTAAAATAAGAATTTACAAGTGTTGTGTTATTTATGTAATTATTTGTTAAGTTTTAATTATTTATTTAATTATAAAGTTTATAGAATTAAATAAATATGTTGAATTTTATTCCATGGACAATATGGACATATTATGATATATATGACTTATTATATACACAAGATGTGAATTGTATCAATTAGAGGACTTGTGATCATTTTTATAAGTTAATAATACCTAAAACAAGTTTATTTAAAAATTATAAACACTTTTCGAATTTACTGTAGAAAACAATACATGGGAGAAATTATTTTATAATTTTATAAAATAAAACATATTATTAGCTTTTTAAATCAATAAAGAACTCACGGAAACGGATAAATAAGAAGAGTTATGATTTCTAACAAGATTTACATTTATAAAAGTATTTTTATAAAATAGAGTTATAAAAATAATACAATTCGAATCTGAGTAAAATATTTGATATTTTTCTGTAAAATTAGATTTCGTAAGGATTATGAAAAGTTAAGAAACTTGAAAATCCAAAGGGTAATGAATTAGTTATGGCTTTTTCAAATTTATGTAATAAAGTGAACAAAATTAACTTTATAAAAGTAGAAACCTGCTACTGTTCATGACAGTGACCTAATGGGAATTATTTTTGTTGGATAGAGCTTTTAATTACAAAGACGCTGAATAAAAACGAATGAGATATGATTTTTATACGATTTCAACAATTAATATTTATAAAAAGTATTTTTATAAATTTACACATACTGTTACTGTTCACAACAGTAAAAATACACATAATCAATGTAATGGTTGATTAGATTTTTCAAATACGAAAACCATCCATATAATAACGTATTAAATGGAGGTTAAGGACTAAATTTATGACATTTTTAATATTAAAACAATTAATTATATAAAAGTAGTTTTATATAATTTTTTAAATTGATTAAATGTTACTGTTCATCAGTAACTTAATATTTACAAATATGATATTTTAATATATCATTCAAATACGAAACCACGGATATAAAGAATATGCAAAACGGAATTAAAACGAAAAAGATATAAGATTTATAAAACCTTATGCACTATTTTATACTTGTGCGCTATTTTTGTGAAATCAATTAAACTAATTATATAATGTTATTATATAATTATCTAAAGGTGGTAAAACAATTACTTTTCATAAACGAATAATTGTTGGACAATTTTAATATTTTTACAATACGGATTCATGAACACTTATTTTACAAATGCAAATCCAATTTGGTTAATTTTATAAATTAAATAAACACCTTTAGGTGGTGATATAACTATATAGAATTATATGTGGTATTAGTTATTCAAAGTACATGGTACTTATACGACCTATATTTAATTAGGTTGCACTTAGATTTCGCTTGTCGATTCATTCACTTGATTCATTTCATTCACTACCTTTACCAAGGTGAGTTCATAGCCCCAAGTTTTACTATATCAATGATTTACAACTTTTGGGGTAACAAACATGCTTTGTTTTACAAATTGGACTTAAGTGTACATTTTATCATGATTACGTGTTTGCCTAAGTAGCGATAACCCTCTGAGGCCATTATCATGAACTGTCAATTACTTTGTGTGAGCGCGAATGTTATAAATAGATCTATTTGGGGTTGACATCCCCATCTGGGTGAGTAGCTCTCACTGGTGTCACGGAGTGAACCAACGAATGTATACCATGTCGGATTCGGATGTTGCGGGTTAGAACATCATCACGGGCAATGTAGGAAATTTATATTGCATTTCATACATGTCAAGCTTCAGTGTCATGAGCTTAGGGAAACGTAATTACATTTTGTGATGTTTGCATCTGTTGCATTATCATGGGGAAAATCTTACGGTCCTACATTACATTTTACGTAAACCTATGAATTCACCAACTTTATGTTGACATTTTAAGCATGTTTTTCTCAGGTCAATGAGGCACGAGGTGCTAAGGATACATTGGGATAGTCTTTTGGGAGTCATGCATAAAAGATTTGGAGTCATTACATGTTGGGATATTGTTATGATCTAAAAATCTTGTTACCAAGTGTTGAACAATTTAAGCTGTTGTGCTTTATATTAAATAATTTCAATAAATCTAATGTATCGTATTTTAAACGACTCTTTTAGAGGTCGTTCTCATATCTTGTGCTATTGATCTATAATGTAACGCTCCCGGATACTCATATTCTGCTGCGACCCAATTTGGGGGTGTTACATTAGCCATAAGACACTTTTCATCATTTGTTTTTTCATCTTCATCTTCGTCGCTATCACTCCAAGATCCTCCAACAAACGCTTTTTGGTTTTGATATCTTGATAGTTTTGGACATTCTCCAACGAGATGATTTGGATCACCACACTTAAAGCATTTTCTTTCGCCTTTTCCATTTTTGTCGTCTTTATTTATTTGGAATGATTTTCTCTCTTCATATGGTTGTCTTACGAATCGTCCTCGTCTTTTGAAGAATTTCTTGAAGTCTCTTACAGCCATGACGTATTCTTCATCTTCACTATCGGAGATTAAGCTATCGTCATCACTAGATTCCTTTCTAGCTTTCAAGGCAATAGATCTACTTTGTTCTCTTTTTCTTTTGACGGTTTCGGAATCTTTCTTAATTATTTCTTCATAAATCTTCAAATTTCCAATCAGTTTGTCAAGTGATAGAGTTGTTAGATTCTTTGATTCTTCAATCACTGTGATTTTTGCGCGCCATTTAGGATGCAATGCCCTAAGAAATTTCCTAACATAATTCTTGCTCGAAAAACTTTCATCAAGTGCTTTTAGACTAGTAATAATAGTGTTAAATTTAGCAAAGGCATTATCTATTGATTCCTCTTCCGGAATCATGAATTGTTCATATTGTTGAACAAGAAGATCTATTTTGTTAGCTTTGACTTGATTATTACCTTGATGAGTGATTAACAAAGTATCCCAAATTTCTTTTGCGGTTTGACACATAAAAATTCTTTCATATTCTTTTCGTGGTAGAGCATTATAAATTACCATTTTGGCTTCATTATTTTTAGCAAGTTTCTTTTTAAGATCATCGTTTTGTTTATGAAAAGGTACAATTTCATCCTTTTTAGTTTCGGGATTATTTTGGATAGGAGGAAAATCACCATCGGTAATAACATGCCAAAGATCTAGATCTTTTGACTTCACATAGGTTTCGAATCTATTTTTCCAATAAATAAATCCATCACTTTCAAATAGTGGTGGTCTTTGCATAGATTGCCCTTCTAAATATTTTTCCGATTCCATAGATCGATTCAAGTTTTAAAATACAATTTATTTTAAAAATCTTGTTTAGCGTGGCTCTTGATACCAATTGTGGAAAACTAGAAGGGGGGTTGAATAGTTTACCGCTTTTTAATTAAAGGTTTTAAATTTGTTTGTAAAATTTTAGATTCGACTTTTATGTGAATTCAACACTTGCACAATATGAACAATATACTTATCTAAACAATCAATAAAATGATATGAGAAAGTAATGTAAGACAAGAGATAAGAGTAAGAACAATCAAACCACAAAGCAAGGATTTATAGTGGTTCGGTAACGAAGCACCTCTTCGCCCTACTCCACTCCCCGAGCACCAAACTCGAGAGTTTTCTTCACTATGTCACTACTAGAACAAATCCGTTTGGCTGGAGAAACCGATACTACAATCGTTGCTTAAAACCGATTTACGACCCAACACAATAAGCTATTGGTAGTGGTTCTTAATCTTGTTGCCTTGAACCTAGCGATCACAACAATACTCACGACGTGTTCTCAACTTAACGGACTTCTCTCACTGCTCACGGACTTCTTCACAATTAACTTCATTATTTATCACAACTATCCTAACCCTACTTGGTAAGTCACCACTAAAGTAAAATTTCCTACAAGATCCCCATAGATCTAGCCTAACTAACACCCAAAGTTCAAATATACAATTGAATTACAAATCTGTGTTATGGTTGCACGACAAGATTGCAATAACATACTTGTGGCGCCGCGCGTACCTACTCGCCTTCACTTGATGATGAAAGTATTCTTCATCTGGCACTTGAGGTTTTAAGCTTGGGATCACTGGAAACAAAGCTTTATGATTAAAATGATCAAAGGTTTTAGAGCTCCGCGATTTGTAGGTTGTTTGAATAGAAAGAATGAGTGCAAAAGGTGACGAAATTTTTAGGGAAAATTCCAGTATTTATAAGTGGGGACAAATTTGGGGGACGGGATCTACCTAAGGGGCGGTCCCCTGCAAATAGGTGGGCTGTGCACCTTAATTTTACAGTGGGGCCGACGTGTATCTTAAGGGGCCGGCACAAGACCTAGGGCTACCCCGGTTAGTCTTTTGTGGCGTGGGGGCGCGTTGGGGGGATTATCTAGAACTTTTTTAGCACGTCTTTTAGGTCTGAAAATTTTAGAATCTTTAAAAGTTTATTGTGAATAAAAACATTTTCTTTTAATGTAGAAAAATGTTTTGTATTTGTTTTGAAAAAGTATTACACATTTTATAAAAGGTGTTGAGGTTTGAATAAAAAAAATTTCCTTTGATCATAAAAATGCCATTAAGCATTTTATTTATCTACCTTAAGTTATTGTATTTGTTGGAAATGAGGAATTTATACTATTTACTTGTTTACGTTTAATTTTACGTTGATCGTTTTTATATTTTGTGATTATCAAAACGTAAAGATGTGAAAAAATATTAGTAATGTTTTTTAGGCATTATATTTTATCAACATGATGCACAAGAAACCAGATATGATCACAAAAACTACACCTCTAACATTTATTTTATGAAATCAGCAAACAAGCAATTAAACTAAACTATAGAACTTGCAGACTTAGGATTTGATAAAACAGAACTCAAAATTTAACAAGACCTATTTTAAATTTATAAAAACCAACATTTAGACTAACTTAGAGCTTATTAAAATATACTATTTGTGAACACAATACAGTGTACACACCTATTTTACCATTTTTAAAACCATTACCCTAACTCCTTAGATTTTGAAATTTCATTTAAGATAAGACTAGATCCGCTCAACAGAGCTATTGAGTGATAAACTAACAGACTTAAATACTAGATTAATTTTACTCAACATTAAGCACAAAAACTTATGAAAATTACGCACTCATATTACATTAAGCTAAGCTATCAAGCAGTTTTAAAATAACAGATGGGACAGATTTATATGAACTTTAATCTAACTATTCTAAGTATAAACTAGGGACTTTTTAAGTTTTATTAAAACTTATAAATAAGCACAAACATGTGGAAAATAAGCAAGCTTATGTAGTAAGAATAAGCTAAAACAGTTATTTAAGCTTGAAAAGAGAAATTAGTACATACCTTTGCCCTTTGCTCTAAACAAGGGCTTAAACGGTCAACTAAGCTAATCAACAAGCTAGCTTATGAAATAAGCTAAGAATAAGCCCTATAAGCCCATACAAATCTGGCTTATCTTCTTATTATCTTATTCAAGTAAATTTAATTTGAGTGAATTTTGGTGAACAACAAATTTAGTTTAGCTTTTAAAAAGCTAAACTAAATTGGTCTAGCTTATTAGGACTTAGAGAGCTTATTAGCTTATATTAAAACAACTTTAAAACATGATTAAAACATATTTAAGGCGGAATTTAAATGAAACTTATTTTTTTTATATCATTAAAAGAAATACAAGTTATTAAAAAAAGCAAATTTCATTAAGAAAAAAACAAAAAGCTAATTTACTTTAATAAAGCTTTATTAAGGCAAGTTCAATATACCTACTCACTAAACTAACCCCTACACTAGATATCTTCCTCTGTGTGATCTGCCTGCTATTTATAAGGAGGAAGTAAACTTTCTAGCCCTTTGAGACGCTCCCTTATCTTTAATCCTTACCTTTCAATCACAATCCATCAAATCTGAGCGTTTGATCTCTCTCCACGCCCCTTCCACCAATCATAGTGCTTGGGATTGCCAACGTGGTTAATATGGTGGCAGGTGTCAGGCCTTTGGTTTCTAGAAGCATGGGTGTGTGTGGGTGAATGGGGTTTTTACCCTGCATGTGTGTGCCCTGTGTAAAAGAGAGGGAGGGAAAAGGTAAGGGATAAGGCTATAGTAAATTTGACCATTTCACCCGTGTTTTGACTTTGGGATGGGCTATAAGTGTTTTGGACTTGGACTTGATTTAATGGATAATGGATAAATGGATTGAATTTGTTATAAAAGTTTAAGGTTTATAGTATTAATCATGGGCTGACCCGGCCCAATAAAATAGGCCCGGGTTGGTCCGTAAAAGATGGGCACGCCTTCGGCTTCGATATCTCGCGCTCTTTCCAATCCCGTGCTCGGTTTTGTCTGTTTTGCTATATTTTTGTCCATATATGTTGTATTCGTTACCTGCAAGACACAATTCACAATACAAACAAATACAATGCATTTTTTATGTATTATTGGTCATTATTGGTTTTTTTAGCTCGTTTTATTAGGTAAAAGGTATGTGTATTTATGCACATACCTTAGATCTCAATAGTCTACCATGTCACGCTCCAAGCAAGATTATTGGTGAGATACTCAAGCGTCATCCTCTAAAAGATGCTTTGACCTTATTTTCCTCAGCACCGGTAATCTACATGCAACAACTGTGTTATACCTTACAACTAGTTGACTCCAAGGAATCTTTCAACTTCAAGCTTGATCAACAACAATATGTTGAGTTTACTTTGGCTTATCTACGCACAATGCTAAACTTACTACAAGTAACATACAACAATCATGCGGGATTTATTGATCCACCAGAGTTAATGACTATCTTCGAGTTCTTATCTATCATTGGTCATGGTGTCAAAGTTTAAGCTTTGGGAAAAAAATTCATCAAATATCTTCATCAACCATGGCAGACATTATGCAAAGTACCCAGTCGATGTCTTACAACAAGGATCACTGGACTTGGTCAAGCATCGATGGCTACATTGCATATCTTCTACTCAATAATCAACAAAGGTCATGTTGATTATACCAAGCTCATCTTGGATGGTATTCACTATCAACTAATGAACATTTCTTCTAAGCATTAGGTGGTTATGTATCCTCGCTTCACCAAACTCATCATTCAACACACACTGGCCAAATTCCTTAATATTACAAGATGAACAAATGAACCTCAACACACCATTGATAATGATGTGATCGTTGGTTTTATGATAGCTGGTGGTAATGTGGATGAAAAGGGTAAATGGATTCCAAATGAGTTGCTAACAGAATATATAAGGGGGATTGCGGCGTATAAGTTGTATGATGATGACTTTAGTGGGATACAAGTTCCAATGACACAACCATCATCGGCTGTGTCTACCCACAAAACATGTAGGAAACCTAGCATCCTTAGGACACCTAACCCAAAATGCATCCTGAAAAAGGAGAGAATCAAGTGCACCAATTCCTAAGCTAAAGTTCAAGATACGAGCTCTATAGCCATATGCAATCATTCCAGTTCTTACCTATACTGAGATTGAAAACTAACAACTTACTGAGGCACAACAAGTTAGTTATGATGAGGCTATTAGTGCTAAGGAAGCTGAAGAAAAGGAAAACTTGGAAAAGTTAAGAAAGTTATTTTGGTTGAAGAAGTTAATAAGATAGTTGAAGGAGATGAAGAAGAAGTAAATGACACATTTGATGATTCCTTTATTCTTAATCAAGAAGATCCCCACTAGGATAGATCCCGGGAGTCATAAGGAAAGTCTAGAGGAGGAGAAAGAAGAATAAGATGATGATTATGTTGACATTGGTTTGATAAGGAAGAGACGGACGGGTAGCTTGGAGATTAGGGAAGCACAGAAGTAGACACCCTACACCACACCTCCTAGATCCCCTAGGATTAGCTTATCTTTGAAGAAACCCTTAGCTACTGAATTTACAAAACATACAATTCCTAAGTCCGATGTTCCATTTCATTCCTCATCACATAGTGCTAAACATCTCAGGGGAGTAGTAGCAAAGGTCACCATACGCAAAAAAACAAGATGAGTAAAACACTAAAGGAGAGTTTTATTCATCGTATTGAAGTTCACGTTTTATGTACATCAATCGGGAACACCTTTGAGAAGGAAGTCTTTCCACTGGTTAAAGACACAACCGATAGTATTGTCAAGGCTAATCTTCCATGCATCGTCAGAGAGGAGAAGCACAAGGAAACAACTAGTGTTAAAGATGATTTACGTTCCTTGGTCACCACATAACTTGCTACTACTGATCCTCGTCAAATCAAAGAATTTCTACAGAGATACATTCAGACACATATTGTTACTTTCCATCCGCCTGCAAGTACTTCGATTCCTACACTTCAAGAAGAAATTTACAACTAAATAAAAGATAGTCCAGACGCACAAGCGGCTGATCCTGACATCTAGGATGCTCTAAAGGTAAAGCTTGAAATATCTTCGGTTATTCCTAACACTTGCAAACACACTTTTTTCACAAATGGGATCATGATGACCACCCTGATGGCCCTCCTAAGGGGGAGAAGAATTGGAAGAAGTAGAAGACAACTAGAGGAATAAGGTCTGCAAAGGTTACTTCATCATCAACACAAACAGTACAAGAATGTAAGGAATCGTCATCTACAAAATAGCAGGATTTTGATGAATGGCCTGAGGTTCAAGAGATTAATGATGATGAGCCAATCTTTGAAGAATCGTTAGTAGATATTTTGGCAGAGTTAAAGTATTTGGGTAAAGCGAGAGATCCAACAATTGCTGAGTCTTAAAGAATGAAAGAAATGTCGGATAATATGATGCGTGAAATGTGTAAGACTGCTGAAGAATATGTTTATCACCTATAATAAGAAAAGAATTACATGGAGAATCATATTGTCTGGGAGAGCAGAGAAGAAGAGTTGATTCCACAAGAACCTGAGAAGGAAACACCAGTATTCTTTGGCCCTCAAAGAAATCTGAATGAACCTCCAATGTTCTTATGGAATAAAGATTTATTATATTTGAAGCATGGAAATACTGAGGCAAAGACTTGCATTTATTACACCTGGGAGCACATGGCCCTTTGTGGTGATAGTTGCATTTTGTACACAAGGGCAATGATCCTGTGTACTCCCTCTTTTCACCAGGCCCAGCAGTGTAAGCCCTCCTAGTGTTCTGCCTCTTGTTTTGTTGTTGGTAAACCACCCTGATTGTTCCCAGGAGAGCGGGATTTAAATCTAATTTCCTCTTCTGCTCAGCTTGCCTTTCAGTAAGAGTGATGAGTTTTTAGTCCATCTGATCATTGGCAAACTTAATTGTCTCCTCCATTGTCTGGGGCCGATATGACATCACATTTCCATGAATCATATCAGGGAGTCCACCAACATACTTGCTCAACTTCATCCGATTCCTCGGATACATACGTCCACACATCAGTAATCATGTGACAAGCTTCTTGGAAACGCAGAGTATAACTTGTAATGTCAGTACCCTTCACCTTAGGTTTCCTAAGCTCAAGTCTCTAACTTCTTGAACTTCACGTCCCCTGGGGCAATATTTTGTCTGTCCATCATCGTCTTATAGTGTCTTCCGTCCATGGCATAAGCAACATCTCATGGTGGGAGTTCCACCATGTAAGGGCATTTCCAACAAAAGTACATGTAGCGAACTTAACCTGGTTCTCCATAGCACAGTTGCTTATGTGGAATACTAATTCCATCTTTTCAAACCATTGGGCCAACACAACTACCCCCCTTCAAACCCATAAAGTTTGTGGATGATAGTCAGGAAATTCTTGTAAACGTACACTCACGCAGAGTGTGTGTAGTTCCTCTGTTTCCAAATGCCAGAATTGTGGCTTCCGTCGCCATGACCATTAGTGATGTTTCGAAGAGTTTCATGATTAGCAAGTGCCGCAGACACTCTTGCTTCGATTAGCTGTTCAACAGTAGCAGCTGTCATAGGGGCAGCATCCAGCAGTACAGCCTTGCAACAGCATCAGTCATCACCCTTGCAGTAGCAAAGGATCTCTTGGTGGCATATTGTTCTAAATCCAAACAATATAAAACACGTGAGTTTTCATAAACCTCACAACATGACATGGGTACAACATATATATAACAAGATCACATCACACAGTGATTATATAACATACTGGGATCAGAAACACATAAAGAATTGAGATCGACATAACATAATACAACATATTATATATATAACAAATCACATCACAAGCAACACAGTGATATATAAACATGACTGGGATCCAACAACACATAACAGAATTAAAATAGACATGGACATAATTCACACATCATAATATAACTAAGAAAACATACATGATTGCCTGATACAAGAAATAGAAATTCACAAGTCCACTCTGCCAACGGTGCTAGCTGGGAAAAAATCAAAAACTTTAGACGCTACAAGATAGCTATGAACATGAAAGTGAACCTAAGCACTACTACCAGTACCCTCGGGAGCATCCGTACGAGCCTGATCTCTAGCCTGAAGTGCTCGAATCTCGCCTAGAGTCATCGCCAAATGTCCCTGCAGTGATGAAACCTGTACGATCAGGGCCGCTATCAATGAATCCTGTGCATCGATACAGTGATCCTGTATCTAACCGTGGGTCCTGTATCCTTGAAGCTCATAATGGACAGCCGAACTAAGTCCCATAGAGTGTGCTCAAGCCTCTCGGGAGACTAGAGCCTCCTAATCTAACAGTCGTGCAATCTCATAGTGGTACTGCCTATCATCGATCAATTGTCTCAACACTCTGAAATATCCTGATCTGCCTACCCTGGGCGATCCTCAATCACAGCATAAAAAATGTCCTAGGTCCTGCTCCTGCACATGCAGTGAAGCTCGGTTACCCTATGTTGACCCCTTTCAAGGGTCACCAGTGCTATCTCCTCGGCAGCCTCTCTTGGGTCTACCCAAGTATCTCTAATCCCATAGCCGACCTCCTCGGCTCTCTGACGTCTGGTTTCGGCATCTAGAGTGCCGATAAACCCATAGTCTATCCCATGACCTCCAGTAGGTCTAGGAGCTAGCAGTCGAACTCTCCCCCACCTTATATACCTCGATGTGAGAGCAATCAGACCTAACCTCTTACGAGGTGGTAACTCGCCTTGGAGTGGCCTCCCTATGTCGACAGGTGGTGGTATGAACATGAGGCTGGTAGTGTGGTAGTGGTGGATGATGGTAATGTAGTGATGTTAGGTACAATGTGGTGGAAATGTAGTGATGAGGTGGAGGTGGTAATGGTGGTAATGGATGGTAGTGGATGGTGATAGGCTCTCAATCTTACCCATGGGCAGCTCTAAGCCTGGTGGTGCAGCGCACATGTTAGGGCTACCATATAGGTGAAGTACTATAGGAAGTGGTGATGATGGAAGTGCAGGTGCAGCTAAACACCTAGCAAGGCGTTCCTCTACAGAGGGTGGTGATAGTGAGATGAGTGGTGATGGTGGTGGTGGTGGTAAGGCAAGAAGTCTCTCGACCTCCTCCTCTGATGGAAAAGGCATAGGTGCCTTGGCTCGGATAGATATCCTAGCCAGTGGTACGACATGCGCGGTGGGTGATGGTGGTGTAGCCTCAAGACTTATCGGTCTCAAATGGGGCTCTGTCCCTCAGAAGAGGGGAAGTGGTCAACAACGGTGCAGACAAAACAGAGTCGACCAAAGGCCAGATGCTCCTGCTCCTCCTCCACAAACTCCTCCTCCTTAGAAGCCTCCCTCTTAACTCCTCGTCTCATTGAATCCATCAATCCTACGCCGTCACCTCCATCAGCTGGATAGTCTACTGGACCATCCTCAGAGTCCTCCTCAGTTTCCAAGTCAGTAACAAGCATAAGGCTGATCCTCAATGGTAACCTCCTCATCATATTGGGGCCAAATACCGGGTAACTCTGGTCCAGGTATGTAATCTGGCGAGAGCGTGCCTGCTCTTAGCTTCCTCAGGGCCAAGCCAAGGAGATTTGAAAGAAATTCCCTCTAAACTGGAAGACTTTACAAAGATTATCACAAGTCTTACATCACAAGTTGCTGAACTGAAGACACTTCAGTGGGAACTGCCAGCTGAATTTCTTTCTGTGCCATCATAAGTTAAAATGGTTCAGGCTAAACTGAAGACCTTGGATACTCTTCCAAGTATACTCAACAAAGTCATAAATGCCTTAAATTAGTTTGCTCATGCCATTGCATCAAAGAAAACTAGAGATACAACTGTTCCTTCAGCAGGCCAAGCTGGCACTTAACCTGCTGAGGAGGAGAAGAACACAAATCAAGCCACCATCTCTTAGTTATTTCAAAGAAAAGCTTCAAATAATGCAAACCTGACCAAATAACAATCAAACCAACATCACCACCTACACCACCTGTAACACCCCCAAATTGGGTCACAGCGGAATATGTGTATCCGGGAGCGTTACATTATAGATCAATAGCACAAGATATGAGAACGACCTCTAAAAGAGTCGTTTAAAATACGATACATTTGATTTATTGAAATTGTTTAATACAAAGCACAACGGCTTAAATTGTTCAACACTTGATAACAAAGATTTTAGATCATAACAATATCCCAACATGTAATGACTCCAAATCTTTAATGCATGACTCCCAAAAGACTATCCCAATGTATCCTTAGCACCTCGTGCCTCATTGACCTGAGAAAAAACATGCTTAAAACGTCAACATAAAGTTGGTGAATTCATAGGTTTGTGTAAATGTAATGTAGGACCGTAAGATTTTCAAATGTATGATAATGCAACATATGCAAACATCACAAATGTAATTACGTTTCCCTAAGCTCATGACACTGAAGCTCGACATGTATGAATTGCAATATAAATTTCCTACATTGCCCGTGATGATGTTCTAACCCGCAACATCCGAATCCGACATGGTATACATCCGTTGGTTCACTCCGTGACACCAGTGAGAGCTACTCACCCGGATGGGGATGTCAACCCCAAATAGATCTATTTATAACATTCGCGCTCACACAAAGTAATTGACAGTTCATGATAATGGGCTCAGAGGGTTATCGCTACTTAGGCAAACACGTAATCATGATAAAATGTACACTTACGTCCAATTTGTAAAACAAAGCATGTTTCTCACCCCAAAAGTTGTAAATCATTGATATAGTAAAACATGGGGCTATGAACTCACCTTAGTAAAGGTAGTGGAAACCTGAGTGCAACCTAATTAAACATAGGTCGTATAAGTACCATGTACTTTGAATAACTAATACCACATATAATTCTATATAGTTACATCACCACCTAAAAGTGTTTGTTTAATTTATAAAATTAAACAAATTGGATTTGCATTTGTAAAATAAATGTTCATGAATCCGTATTGTGAAAATATTAAAATTGTCCAACAATTATTCGTTTATGAAAAGTAATTGTTTTATCACCTTTAGATAATTATATAATAACATTATATAATTAGTTTAATTGATTTCACAAAAATAGTGCACAAGTATATAAAAAAAATAGTGCATAAGGTTTTATAAACCTTATATCTTTTTCGTTTCAATTCCGTTTTGCATATTCTTTATTTCCGTGGTTTCGTATTTGAATGATATATTAACAGATCACGATTTGTAAATATTAAGTAACTTATGAACAGTAACATTTAATCCATTTAATGAATATATAAACTACTTTTATATAATTAATTGTTGTAATATTAAAAATGTCGTAATTTATTCGTTTTACCTCCGTTTAATACGTTCTTTATATGTATGGTTTCGTATTTGAAAAATCTAATCAACCATTACATGTACTATGTGTATTTTTACTGTTGTGAACAGTTACAGTGTGTATATATTTATAAAAATACCTTTTTTATAAATATTAATTGTTGAAATCGTATAAAAATCATATCTCATTCGTTTTAATTCGGTTTTAGTGATTCTTTCGCCCACGTCTTCGTAATTAAAATCTCTATCCAACAAAAATAATTCCCATCAGCTCACTGTCGTGAACAGTATCAGGTTTTTATAAAACTACTTTTATAAAGTTACTTTTGTTAACTTTATTACATAAACTTGAAAAAGTCATAACTAATTCATTACCCATTGGATTTTCAAGTTTCTTACCTTTTTATAATCCTTATAAATCTACTTTTACAGAAAAATATCAAATGTTTAACTTAAATTCGAATTGTATTATTTTTATAACTTTCTTTTATAAAAATACTTTTATAATTGTAAATCTTGTAAACATCATAACTCCTTCGTTATTTATCGGATTTTCAAGTTTCTTATTGATTTAGAAAGCTAATAATATGTATTATTTTATAAAATTATAAAATAATTTTCCCCAGGTACTGTTTGCTACAGTAACTTCGAATTGTTTTCATAACTTTCAAATAACTTGTTTTTATGTGTTAATAACTTATCTAAATTATCACAAGTCCTCTAATTTATACAATGCACATATTGTGTATATATTAAGTCCTCTATATTATAATATGTCCATATTGTCCAAGAAATAAGTCGCACATATTTATTTATTCCGATAACTTTATAAATAAATAAATAATCAAAACTTGACAAATAATTATATAAATTATCCAACACTTGTAAATCCTTATTTTAAGCATATTGACACATTTAAAACCTCATTTTAATCACAATAAAAATTGAATTCGTGTATACATATACATGTTTTTATTTTATAACTTCATAAAATAAAACCTAGGTGATGATTAACAATATAAGAATTATATAAATCATAAAATGAAAAGATTAGGGTTCTTAGAAGACCTTAATGAAGATATGATGGATGATGAACAAGATCAAACCCAACCAAGAAACCCTAACTAGAAAATTAGGTTTAGAAAACCCTAATTTTCTTAGAAACCCTAATTGAAAACCTTCCTTGTAAAAACCCTTGTTTAACCCAATCCAAGCTTCCAAGACACCTTATATATGATCAACAATGAACCTTGAACACTTGTACTAGCTTAGAAATCAAAAATATGGATTGTATGTATGTGTGTGAGTGATGCCGTGAGTTAGGGTATGAGTGGGAGAGAAATACTTTGAGTTTTTATGCTTGCAAATGATATGTGTGTTTACTTCCACTTTATGACTTCTATATATAGCCAAGCATGTAAGTATACCACTTAGAAGAAACTAGCAATGGTTTTGGGGTCTTGCTCATGGTATTCGGCTAGGAGAAGGCATAGGGTAAGGTCTTATGAGTTTTAAATTAACCTAGGGCTTGTAAGAAGGTATGGTGTTGTAAGGCACACTTGCTTTTGTGTAAGTATTGATGTGATAAGGCCTTAGCATGCTTGTTTGTCCCCTCTTTTTGCCCCTTATTTAGCCGAACTTAAACACCCCTTAGGAAGACAAGTTTTGATCTTACTTTTGAGCTTTGATCCATTGGATAACACATATAGTTGTTTAATGATGTTAGTGGAGGACTTTGATTTAATTTGAATGTGTTGTATGTGTATGTAAGTATATATATTCGGATAGGGCTTGTAAGCTACAAGTATTTTTGTAGTTTTGGGGTATTGGGTATTATGGTGGGTATTTGTTGAAGTGTAGGTGGGTTTATGGTTTGCCATGCATGCAAAAGTCTAGTTTTATTGCGTTACGTAAACGTTTTACGTAACCAATAAAAATAAAAAGCGTAAAGTTATAAATTATCATCCTAATAACTTTATAACACTTACTTGACGTAAACATTTAATTGTTTGATGCTTGTTTACGTTAAATGATCATTTTTAGTTTACGCGATTTAGCTTAATCGTAGAAATTAAAAGCGAACGCGTAAAAGCCTAAAAATAAATAATAGAATAAATGAAGTCGTAAATGACCTGAAAATGCGAGATGTTACAGTCTCCACCCGTTAGAAGAGCTTTGTCCTCAAAGCTTAAGACGTTGTAGTGGATGAAGACGCTTGATTCGTGAAGAGATGTGGGTATTTCTTTTTGAACGAATCTTCACGTTCCCATGTGAACTCAGGACCTCTCCTCGAGTTCCAGCGAACCTTAACGAGTGGTATACGGCTTCGCTTTAATCGTTTGATCTCCCGTTCCATAATTTCGACGGGCTCTTCCACAAATTGAAGTTTATCATCAATATGTAGTCCTTCCAACGGAACGGCTAATGGTTCGTCGGAGTAACATTTCTTCAAGTTGGATACATGGAATGTATTGTGAACCCTGCTCAACTCTTGAGGAAGCTCAAGCTTGTAAGCAACGGATCTAACTTTTTCCAACACCTTGAAAGGTCCAACATATCTAGGGTTCAACTTTCCCCGTTTTCCAAAACGTACGACCCCTTTCCAAGGTGAAACTTTGAGCATAACTCTATCCCCAACTTGAAACTCCATTGGCTTACGTTTTAAGTCGGCGTAACTCTTTTGTCGGTCACGAGCGGCTTGCATCCTTTGCTTGATCTGGATGATCTTCTCGGTCGTTTCTTGAATTAAATCTGGAAAGTGCCTCGAATGGTGCTGCCTTGGTACTAGCGTGATAACTGTTGTTGTACGAAAATTTGACTAATGGCAAATGATTAATCCAACCTTTTCCAAAGTCGATCACGCACGCACGTAGCATATCCTCAAGAGTTTGGATGGTCCTCTCGCTTTATCCATCAGTTTTTGGATGGTATGCAGTGCTTATATCCAAACTAGTGCCCAAAGCCTTTTTAAGTGATCTCCAAAAATGTAATGCGAACCTAGGGTCACGGTCACAGATGATTGAGACAGGTATCCCATGCCTCGCAACTACCTCCTTTATGTACAACCTTGCCAGCTTCTCCATAGAGTCAGTTTCTCTCATTGGCGTAAATATTGCAGATTTAGTGAGTCGGTCTACAATCACCCAAATAGTGTCATGACCTTGTGGTGACTTAGGAAGCTTGGTGACAAAATCCATGGTGATATTGTCCCACTTCCATTCAGGTATTTTGGGTTGTACCAATAATCCCGATGGTCTTTGATGTTCAGCTTTGACCTTGGCACACGTCAGACATTTGCTAACATAGGTGGCGATGTCGGCCTTCATATCAGGCCACCAATATAGCTTTTGAGGGAGAGCTAAGATAGGTGCGCTACACAACTTAGTTTTCAATGTCTGAAAAGCTGCTTCCTACTTGTCACCCCATTCGAAGGTG
>BQNB010026980.1:0-12526 GCA_026074375.1 Tanacetum coccineum
CACTTTAACAATCAATCAAATCTAAAAGGATTGGTATCCGACTTCATGGTATCTCAAGACGCTAGACTATCTAAGTTTGAAGCCGATTTCAAATAACAGCAAAGCGAGATGACCAACAAAATCGACACAGTGCTAAAGGCCATCACCGATCGAATAGCTGGAACACTACCTAGTGATACGGTTAAGAACCCAAACCTGAGTACTACCCCCGTTTTGTCTGCTCGTTCTTACCCAACAATCGATCCCCAATGCTCATCTCACTCTTCTAACTCAATCAATGCTATCAAAGCACATTTCAAGGAGGCAACCATTTCCCAAACAAGCCCGCGACAACCCAAGATTGAAACCGAACCATAACAACCAGAAGAGCCCGACCTAACTCTTGAAGATGAATTCCAGGATTTGCATCTTAACCTACTGGTTCTTAAAGTCCTAGCTCACACTCCAATCTATAACGTCATATTAGATAAATACATAGAAAGCTTAGAACTAGGCAAAAACGGATCAGCGTTTATCCAAGGAGATATACCTACAAAAATAGAAGACCCCGAACTATTCACTCTACCTTGTAGATTAGGGGGCTCAAAACCTTTGACACCTTGGCTGATCTAGGATCATGTGTGAACATAATCCCACTTTACCTCTTCAAAAAGCTTAACATCGGACAATTAGAAGAGACTGACCATATTTGATGAGGTGTCATTTTATACACTTTTTCGGGGTCGTTTAACCTCCTAAATCGTGCATTTATGCCCAAAATCGGTACTTAATCGTTCATTTTTAGGTATTCAGCATTTGGAAGGCATTTGGAAGAAATACACGTCACTTGGGCTCATTTAGACAAGAAACAGACAAGACTACGGACCTACACCAACATCTCTCAAGAATTTCTACTTAGAAGCTGGAGACGGCGTCATAGATTACACGTGACGCCGTCACAATCCATCTCAAGACGGCGTCACAAGATCTCCAGATGACATCAGAACGTATAACCCATCCCATTATCTAGAATATTCTATTCATGACGGTGTCACGATTAAAATGCGATGCCGTCACATCGATTTTCCTATATATACAAATCCGTTTTTAGGGTTTTAAGTATGTAACTTTAGAGTAAAAGAAAGGGACGAACCCTAGTTCGTTTAGCAGCTGTTAGGGATGATTTTAGGGCCTCAAAACCCTATTGTACTTCCTTCAATTCATGTTTTAATCAAGTAAGACTATCTTAATTATTCAATATGTCCTTGTTTTTGTGTGATTCTTATTTGTTCTTACTTTATCTTTATCAGGCTTAAAATATTGGCTAAACCTTCTATTGTGTTTATTATGATTGTATGAAACCTAGGATGTAGATCTTAGTGGTGTTGCTTCTTGTGATGAATATGCATGTTAGGTCTTAGAAAACCAACTTTTGTCTGTATCGTTGTTGATATGTCTAGGAAAACATGATTGTGTAGAAATGATATCATACGTAGAACAGTCTCATTCTACATTTTTTGTCACCCCTTATATGGTTGATCCACTCTTAATATATTTCAAATGCATTTAATATACTCTTAGGGTCCTTGTAATAGTCTTCAAACTACCTTACTTGTGCGTTGCCTTAACGGAATATTAAATAGACGGCGGGTTTGTGTAATTCATTCATGACTTAGGAAATAATTACATAGATCATCACAAGTGTGACAAAGCAACAACACTAGGAGAAGCAATCTAGGGAGTAATACATGATTAAATAAACACAATCTTTTATTATATTGTTATCACCAGTAGCGTAGTTTATTATTTAGTTTAATAGTTAATCCAACCAATCTCTCAAATATATGATTTATCTGCTTTCCTATAAACATAAAAACATAAAAAGAATCTTCTCTCACCCTTTAGAATTCTATTAGACCGTGATCAAAACCATCCCAACCTATTCCCCTAGACAACGATAACAACCCCCGAGTCTTGCCTATACTAGGATTAACCCGCATAGTAAGTATATTAAGTATTAGGATTTGCTAGATAAGAGGCACTAGGATTAACCTATGTTTTAAACCTGTAACTGTTATGATGGTCACACCGATCATATAAGTATCCCACACCTTTGCCATGCACTCATTTTTAGTGCAGGATACTGATATGTGTGAAATCACATATCTGTTTTATATCAAAATTGGCCCTAAAAAGATAAAATTATGCATAAATTGCTTTTATTTTGCTTGTTTTGTCTTTGTGATTATGTAGGTACGGCTGTTGCAAAAACCACAAAAAAAGGGTCAAAACCGGACTAACACGAACACGGGAACGGATAGAGTACAAAAGAGCCAGAGATTTCTAAGCAAAAGGTCAATAAAGTTAACTCTTGGTCAACCACAAGAAGACAAAATCCCCAAAGATACCAAATCAGTCCTTAATGTTAAATCATAATTCACTATAAGTCCCTAAACCCTAACACCGTTATCTCTTTTATACTTAAGAGATAACGGTCGTTAAATCCCTTATTAAACCAAAACCTGTTAACCAAAACACCCGGCCCAAAACCCTTTAAAATTACCCAAGCCCAACCCAAGTCAACCTGAGTCAAATCCTCCCATTTAAACAAGTAAAAGGCACGAGTGAATAGTTATTACTATTCATCGTCGTTCTCAGCTAGTTACCCCACTTCAACATAGGGTAAATTTAAATTGATGAGATGGCTTGAAGATTCGAGTTCTAAGTGACATGCTGTCAAAAGGAGACGTCACCAAACCTTCTTATTGGTTGAATCCCTCAAAAGAAAGACCCGACACCCCATAGGATGCTAGTCGGTCAAGAAGTCAAGGGAGGGAGCAAGATGGCTTAATTTTAGCTAATGTGTCTAGAATTGGTACATAAAGATGTCTTACACTCCCTCATTATCTCATAATCCTCATCATTTTTCATTTCAAAAAAAACACACACACCTTAGTGTGTGCTTGTGGTTCGTCCACCCCTCACCAACAACAAAAACCCAAAAAATTTCCAACTTTGATCGAGAACATTATATTTCGGGTTGATACGAGTGTTTGGTTATTCATTAAACAACGTTTGGGTTGTCCGGTTCGTGTCGAAATATACATTTTTGAAGTTTTTCTTGTAAATTTTCAAATTTAAATTTCGTTTGTCCTTTTGAGTTTGTTTTGATGCATAGATATTAGTTGTACAAGTTAATCATTGTGAAAATCGATTTTTGGAAACGAAACGGATAAAATAACGGGTATTTGGTTCGTGTAATGAAAGAAAGAAAAAGAGGGTTTTTGTAGTTTTGATGTTGTGGTCGTGATGGTTGAATAATATATGTTGCTAAATAGCTTATTTTTTATAGTAGCTTGTATAGCTTATTCGGACTTCCTTTTAAGATATTTCTTGGCTTATTTGGGCTTATAAGCCACGAAAACTTCCCAAAATCACTAGGAAAGTGATTTTGATTATTTTTGTGTTACGAGGTATGTTGTGGATTATTTTTGAGGCTTATGGTAGTAACCAAATGCGGAGACGTTCCCCCAAAAAAAAACTAGTTATTAGCTTATTTTCAAGCTTAATATACGTATTTTTGAGCTATTGGACTCACGGCCCAATAAGTCCATTTAAGCCGCGGCTTAATGGAGGGGCTTATTGTGGTCCGGATTATTTTCTACATATTAGTATGAGCTTATATATGTAAATGGACCTTGGTTTTGGACTTGGATAGTATTTTGGACTTATAAATATCCCAATGGACCCTTGTTGGGCTTAGGCCAATAAGCGATATTTAGTCATTGTGAGAGTTTTGAAGGACTTTTGAAAGTGGAAATGTATTTACGAAGTGATATTGAACGATATTTTAGAAAAATGTTAAAGATTGAGATTTTGGAATTTTGTCGAAAAGTGTCGAATTTGTGAAAATTGTTGAAAATGAGGTTTGAAACCTTGGAAAACGTTATAAACGGAGTGTCATGTCGATATTTCGTAATAAAGTTATATATCGTAGTAATTTTTATAAACACATGATTTTTTGATTTGTAAATAATGAATCTATTATTTAATTATTTTATTTTATTTATTTTAATAACTCACTTAAGCGAATAAAATAGATTTTTTCTCGAAGACTTCGTCTAATGTGTTTATTATGAGTAAACGTTACATTTTTAACCGTATAATTGATTATTTTGAAGGTGACTAAGGTTTACCGAATGGACTTGTCGAGATATATTTATACATATTAATTATAAATATTTATTTATATTACTTATCTATTTTCTCTAAATAGTATAAGTATGTTTTTCGGGGCGGGGAGGAATGAGATTGAATATATTATGGAAAATAAAAGGTTTCCGGCAACCATCACACACTAAACTGTTTTGGGAATTGTAACAACGCGTCTAACTCTATGATCAAAACAGTGCAGATTGTTTTAGGGAATTTAGTTCAATTAAAGTGGACATTAATTGGACTAGGTCGTGTGCGGGCGTCGTTGCATTTGCTTGTGTGATTGAGATTGGGTTGCTAAAGGCGGATTGCTTGAGGTGAGTTCTCGTAGCCCTACTTTTTACTGTTTTTCCGTTGGGGGAAAATGATACTTAAATGTGTTTTGAAATGTTTTTGTAGAAATCGTAGTAGAGGGGTAGCGGGGGGGGGTGAATTTCGTTTTACATTAAAAATTTAAAATCTTTCTGTATCAAATTATCGATCTAAGGTGACATCAATATGATGAGTAGTTCATTGGTTATATACACATATTAATAAATCGATTTTACAAATTAATACAAACTAACACACAATACTTCACATTTATTCAAGACATAATTATAAACTAGTTATAATCAAACATCACCACTATTGGCATGTAGAAATTAAGCGATCAAATGCGACTCTAAACAGTAAACGAGTTGAGGTAAAAGGAAATGCAAACCGGACACGATGATTTATAGTGGTTCGGTCACGAAGAACCACCTCTTCGCCCTACTCATCCCCGAGTACCCAACTCGAGAGTTACTTTCACTAGTCAACAAGCTCCCTTTAGGCGGAGAAAACCATACACAACTTTCGCTTATATCAATTTCCGACACTAAGCTAGATGTCGAGTTCTAATCTTAGCTAGAACCAATCTATCATGATTTCACAACTTCTTTATCTACTTTCTCGACTTACAACACAACTTCACAATACACAACTTCTTTTCAACACACAACTTCAATTCATTTCACGACTTCATTCACTTCAAACTTTACCTTCAAACTAGACATACTTTGATCACACGTCTATCTAAACTTCCTTTATGATCACCACGATCTATACATCCTATACCACCCACCTTGATCATCATGATCTAACTATTACACAAGTTTCGAATACATGGACTCGATCTATACAGTGTGTATGTAGTAGGACATGTCGACGAATGTCACTAACTTTCTTACATAAACTTCGTTTTCTTAATGATAAAGGAATGTTCTTCTCTTGCACTTGAATGGATAGATGATAGGATCACATTTTAAACAAATTTATAATAAGTTAAGTGATCAAAGGAAAGGGTTTGAAATGAGGTTTTAGATCTGAGAAAACTGTGTGCAAAGAGGTGAGAAAGTTTGTGGAAACAGTCCACTATTTATAAGCAAAAATATTAATTTTTTATTTGGGCGGTCCCCTTAATTATGGTCGGTCCCCTTAATTATGGTCGGTCCCCTTAATTAATTAAGCGGGCTGCCCATTTTTCAGACGCTCCCTTTTTTGTCTTTTTGTGAGGAAGTTTTTTCTGGAACTTTCTAGCTGTTTTTTGGTAGAAAATTTAAATTTAAAATATTTATTTTGAATAAAACATTTCTTATAAATACAAAAATGTTTTGTATATGTTTTTTTTAAACGTTTGTCCTATTTTATAAAAAAATGTATGGTTTCAAAAAATAAAAAATTTCTTTGATCATTCAACAAATTAAAGTTTGTTTGTTCATACCTTTAGTGATTTTATGTAAGGTTGCGACTTTTTAAAATTTGGTTGTGTGAAGAAAACATGAGACGTCGAAAGATGTTGACGTATGAATTGATGATTTGTGATTACGAGTAACTTAAGCACTTTACGTTATGTGTTATAAGTTACATGTTTTTCATCACCAAAACATAAAGAGAATGTGTAGATTAAATATCGTAATGTAATATTTCTACCCACAATCTCTCCCTTTTTGATGATGACAAAAAAAATGTAAACTATAACTCAGTAAAATGTATAAGTTACTTGTTTACACTTCTTTTCCCTTTTTTGTCAAAACAAAAAGGTGGACTTCTAGACGAAACTATTGCTATACTTCAGCTCTTCAATCAAAGAGGCGAGCTTGCATCATCCTAAGTGAAGTCTTTATTCCTTGAAGATTGACTCAAGCGGATCCATGGATCAAATTAGTTGCAAACTCTTAACCTACATCAATTTTCAGTTTCGTGCAACAAAAAATTATATATATAGGGATGAAATACACATATCAAGAATTGTGTAGATGTCTTAAACGGTTGCAAACGTAATGACTTGGACATTTGCAAATGCTCCCCCTTGGTGTATGCTCCCCTTGATTGGGCTGGTACCAGAAACGATTATGAAAAGTGCTACAAAACAAGTAAGTAGAAAATGCACCACACAACACACACACACACACATATATATATAATATATATATTTTTTATTTATTTTTTATATATATAGTATGTATTTATATATGTATATATATATAATGTATGATGATGATATATATATTTTGCAAGAACTTAGTGGGGAACCAATATGTTGGTTTTCTAGGTATATGCACTCTAAAGTGTGGCACTAAAGACAACAACCTAAATAAAGAAAAATGATGAATGCTTAAGACATGGAAAAATGTTTAGGAACACAATGAAAGGATTCGACTTACAAATGCTTTTCTGGTCTTAGGACTTGACCAACAAGTCTTATTATGAGAATGACTCCTTCCAAGATGTCATATGGATAAGAAGTATTAACATATGATGATTGTGGGTTTGAATAGACTAAGGGTTGTATTGAGAGATTCCTAAATCCTCAAGGTTTCTTTGTTAAGCATTATGTATGCTTTTCATGTTTGGGGTGTTTAAGGATAAACATTATCGTAATACTTTAGGTCAAACTAAATGTTGATGATAAGGATGATTGGTTGAGGAAACATAAACAAAGAAGGATGAGCGTGAATGGAAACTGAAGGTGATGAGGGAATGTTGTTTTGTTGTTGTGAGAGATGCATGGCTAAGAGGTTTGATAGGTCTTGTAGTTTATTAATGTCATCAACTAGGCTTTCTCTACTTGGAGATAGAGGTGGTGTGTGGAGTTTGGTTGTCACTTTGAGGTGGAGCGTGAGCCATGAGTAACATTGTGAATTGATGGGTTAGATGGTAAATGAACGGATTTTGTGTTGAGACAAATTGTGGTGATGTCGGTGTGTCCTTAATGTTATAGGATTTGGTAATGCTTGATTGGCGGGTGTTGTTTTCTTGAGGATGGTTCATGATAAGGAGTTTCGTCATTCTGATGTTGAGTGGTTTTGGCCATACATTGGTTGATGTAGGTGAACTTACATATACAACATTAGATGTGTTATATGGGTTTAGTTTCTTCAACCAAATAGGTTTACACACTCTTTTTGGCTACCCTTGATGGTTTGGATGTGGGTTTGTTAGGAGATGTCATTGGTGAGGATGATTGTGATGATGATGGTTGTGAATGTATTTATAGTGGTTCATTGCGTGAGGTTGATTGTGATGATGATGACAAAAGGTTGACAAATACGGTTTAGATTAATATATCGTTTGACAAAGGTGGATGATTTGTGAATCTATGAATTTTGTTGGGTGTTTTGAAGGTGGATAAGTGAAATGAGGTGGTAGTACTTTTCATGTTTGCCTATTTTGGTGACTTAACAACACTTGAAGGTTGAATATCTTCTTTGTGTTCTTCATCGCTTCAAAAGCGGAATTGAAAACAAGTCAGAAAGATACGGGACGTTTTGATGGACTCATAATCTTTGAAGATTGAATATCTATCTTGTGTTCTTCACGTGTTAAACAGTGGACGTAGATTGGATGAGACGCATTTCATTTTGAAAATTCACTTGACTTTTGCAAAACATAGGAAGAATGCTTATGGTGTCTGGGATATGAGGTATGAGTGCATTTCATTTACGAAATTCACTTGTGGTGTATGGTTTAATCATGGTGATCTTTTTAAAGATGACTAGGTGGATTGACTCGAGGGGGATTAATATAGTAAGGTATGACTCGGTCTTTTCATTTTCACTTTGGTGATTTGGGGATGTACTAGAAATAGTGAAGCATAAACAAGAGTGAATAATAGTTTTTGAGGTTTGAGAGTATGGTTAGAAAGTGTATCTTGTGGTTTTTAGTGAATAAGAATCACCTATGTGAGTTCTTAAGAGTGTTTGGTTAAAGGATATATGTGAAGATGTGTGTTTTCCCTTCCTTTCTAATTCGTGCTCATCCGGACATAAATTGTGGAATAAAAGGAATAAATGAAGAAAAATAAAGAAGAAAGCGATGAGCTTGACAATGTCATGAAGGATGACGGTTAGCATACGATGAACTTCATCCACGAAGTTATGTAGCTCTTCTCGAGTATTGCGAATGCTCTTAGAACAATCACACGACAAGGTACGCGGTTGTCATAAAGATGGTAACGAAAATGTGGTAGGAAAATATTAACCATCTATATAATAATAGAGGCGTGATTAAGGTTTTTGTAAAACGAATTCGACATGAACAATGAGTGACATTTTAATTTGCATTTCGCGAATTAAAAATACTTAAACATTTCGGATGAAATAATTAAGTTGTTGAGATTTAACGGAATGTATTTAATAGTAAAAAGACTATTAAATGAGAATGACATGTTTTTGAGATTTGTTTCAGCATTCCTAAGGAATGGATAGACTAACGGAAGTGAACTGAACTTAGTCTTAAGGTGTGTATATTAAAGATGCTAACGAATCAACTTATGTAGAAGAAAACTCGTACAGACCTTTGTTACGCGAAGGTTGTTGTAAGCTTTTCAGCTTTTGGAGAGACATTTTAATATATGTTGTGTTAAAAGGCTTGAATATGAACTTTCGGATTTCTATGACCTTTAAACATTTGCGATTGCAGTTAAAGATACTTGAATATTTCGGATTAAATATGTAAGTTGTCCAAACCTACTTGGCAGGAGTTTGGTTTGACATGTTAGCATTTAGCATTTAGGAGCATGTGTCTTTTTAGGATAAACTAAGAAAATATTCTTATTAAGTTGCTAGAAAAAAGACCAAATGCTTTATAGTGGACATGCATTTATTATCTAAGAAAACTAAAACATTGAGCATCAAATTCACGAAGTTCATATAATTACATTACTTGTGAACAAGTAATCATCTTGAAACATTAAAGCACATATGTGAGGTGCATTGTGTCTAGATTGGACTAAGAAAATCCTAAGTTATACGTGCTTCTAGTGTGTACTCCTAAAATGAGATACAAAGTCTATCGACTGTAGACTTACATTAGGCATATTTAGAATGAGCCATCTTAAAAATTAGAGAATGAATATGAGACTATCACTAGTGGTGCTCAATTCGGTCTAAACACAACCATTTTTACGGGTTATACACCGAATCCAACTTCACTCTTGGAAGCAATTAAACCGTTAGATCAAATTGAATTTCTAGTGCAATAGATTCTTCAGTAGTCATTCTCTTGTTAGACAAAATAGAATTCTTATATTTGCCTAATGAAGTGTAGCAAATATAAAATTTGTATTATCATTTCATAGAGGGCCTAGCATGACTCAATTAACATACATTAATTTAGGTTCACATAATCCTAATCAAGATGTGTGCAATTCTAAGATAAGCCTACGCAAGATGTTTTAATCTTTTGTTCGAGATCTATAGATTGTTTGGTTTTGATTACATATTGCTTGATTTAATGGATGTCTTATATTTAGTCATCTTACATGTGTAGTTGTCACATGTGATATTTAACGTGTTTGGTTTTCCAAAACCCAAGAGATGTGCTTATTTGTGACAATGACAGATATGTTATATTTAGAGTGTTTTAAGAATTCTTCATTTAATGTCATGTGAAATGAATCTTATCAATATTATTTATTTTTAATTGAGTTTGTGATTCTTTGATGATAAATAATTGAAAAGAGACATTTTTTTTAAACAAATATGCTTTTCTAGAATTATTATTTTTATCAATGTTGTATATCATAATTAAATAAGTGTTTTTACTTGATTTATGCATTGACACATATTTTGATAGGTTATTTTTCAATTCTAATAACTTATATTTTTCAAATTATATATAGTGTATTTTCTTGTAACACAACTATTTATGCTACAAAGAATATAAAATGCATAGGATATATGTTATCCTTTATCAATCGTTTAATATGATAAGTCTATAAAATCTTTAAACATAATATTTCTCAAACATCATGTTATCCTAGGTGAATAAACAAGAATATTATTCTTGTTTGAGAATTTATTAAAAGTGAATTTTAGCTTTGAGTCGTGCTTTTATGTTGTATGAGCAAAGTTTACATATATTGTTAGTTTGCTCGTGTTTGGTTTCTCAGAAATGACACATTTACCAATTGCATTGCAATGTAAATTGCTTGAATATTTCGGACGAAACATCCAAGTCGTCAATCCTACTTAATTGTGTATTTTATGCATGTATTAAACATATTAGTATAATATTTGGAACACAACCATTGGACAATTAGACTCAATATGGTATCATCAACACAAGTGTGAGTTATGATACGGTGCATATTTTTTTCATCTAGAAAATGATGTAATCATTTTCATATCAATCAAGTGTGATTGAGTATGTAGATCCAAGATAATATATTTTGTTATATATATATAGTAATATAGTCTTGAAACTAAACAAATAAGAATCCAATTTCATGTCCATACTCAAAAACTTTTAAATTAGATTCGATAAATATATCAATCATAATTTGAATAATGAATCGATATATAATCGAGATCTTTCTTGACCCTCACAAACACTCATTTAAAAGAAAATAAATAAATATTTTAATAGTCTGTTCCATTAATCCTAAGACTAGTATTAAGTGTGAAGACATTTAAAATAATGACCTAAGTGAGTTATTATGTTTAGTAAGGTTTACAAGATGTTGATGTAACATTTGCAAACAAAGATATCTTTTTCTATATGCAATGCAAGAACAATTTCGCAATCTTAATGCAAGATATCTAACATAAGTTCTAGTTAGGCATAATCCGGAAAACTAGCTACAAACGAATAATGTACATGGCATATGTGCCTAGATATTCAATTAGCTCAAATGCAAATAGCAACGATCATTTAACAATTTCAATTAACAAAATTAAGACACAAAGAAATGCACATAATCATATAGCATAACAGATAAAAGTACTTGCCGTCATTTTGTGTATTAGATACAACAATGTATACTTGGCTCGGTTTTGTTTGAAAACGAATTAGTTTCCTCCCCATTTCAAAAATTAACCAATTTTAATATTTTTGAAAAGTTAATTGCACCATTTTCAAAGATATACCCACTAGAAATGCCCGACTCAAAAGAAAAAGTAAAATACAAGTTTTACGTCAAAGCGACACATAAATTTTTGACCACTATGTAGTATTTTGCATTTTGACATACTTAAGTTTGAAATAAATACTTGGAAGTATTTTTTAACGAAAGTAGACTCAATTATCTTTGTAATGACGGGTGTCACGACTTCTACGGACTTACGGTTCTTTTTATATGAATTTTCAAAGTTTCCAAAAATCTGCTGAATCAGACAGGTGCCCCCTTGATTGATAAGGGGACCGGCCAGGAGCTAAGGGGCCGCCCATGGAGATAAGGGGGGCGACACTCCGATTCGCATTTTTTTGTACAAAATCATTTAGTGACTTAGCGGAAAGATGTAGAACTTACTGAGCTTGATACCGAACATAAAACACTTATTTTAAGCATCATTTTACTTCGAGCTAGTATACTAAGTGTATTTAATCAACAAAACTAATACAAGTTAAGCAAAAAAAACACTTTTCATATTTAATCCCCCTTAATGGGTAATTTGATACACGGATCTTACTCAATTTTAAAAACCATTTGTTTTGAAAAATAGAGCGATGTGGCTCCTGATACCAATTGTGAAAATCGTAGAGGGGGGGGGGGGGGTGAATACATTTCCATTTAAAAACTTAAAATGTTTTGTATCAAATTATCAATCAAGTTAAACGCAATATGAGAAGTGTAAATAATACATCTATATCCATTAGAACATATCATAGTAATATACACACATCCACAATATTAACTTCTATCCATAAGACAATCATCATCTAAACAATATAAGCAACAATCAACACACATATAGATCTGATGCTAATATAAATGTAACGCGATAAGGTAAATAAAGATGTAAAGCGAAAGGTAAAGGAAAGTGCAAACTAGACCGAATGATTTATAGTGGTTCGATCAAGAAACTCC
>BQNB010026980.1:13626-58050 GCA_026074375.1 Tanacetum coccineum
GTATCTCTCCTCCTACTATTTTGATTCCCTTTGGATCTGCACTCTCTAGCAAAATGCCCTATCATGTGACAACTATAGCACTCAACTTTGGTTTTGTCTAAACCAACCAGTTCCTTGGCATCAAATTGTAGCTTTCTACTTGTCTTTTTGTAGAACTTTTTCATTCTCATGGAAATCATGGCCACCTGCCATTTCAAGTCCATTTCTTCTAAATCAAACTCATCAAGCTATTCCAAATCCTCATGATCCAATTGAGGGCAACTGGATTGATCTGCAAGTAAGGAGTATGATGAAATTTGTTCATATTGTGAGTTATGACCAGTAGAATTAGAAACACCATAAGCGGTACTAACATCATTAGAAACAAATGCCACATTCTGCGTGCTAGAGGATGATGCAGTAGAGCCTTTAATATCATTCTCAAAGACTCTTAGATTATTATATAGATCATCAAAGCTGAGACTGTCCACTCCTGGCTTGGTCCTCATGATTAAGGAAACTTGAGACCAGGCAGAAGGTAGAGACCTAAAGAATTTCTGATTTGAATCCTCAGTGGAGACACCTGCACCATGAATCTCTAATTGACTCAAAAGACTCTGAAACCTGTCATAGCCTTTATGTAGCCCTTCTGAGTTTGATACAGAGAAGCCTTCAAACGGTTGCTTTAGAATATACTTCTGCATCTTCTTTGAGTCATCATTTCCACCAAATCTAGATTTAATAGCTTCCCACATCTCTTTTGCATCAGTCATTTTATAAAATTTAGCAAGATGATCTTCTGGTAAAGCCATAAGCAAGGTGGTCCTTGCTTTTCTTTCTCTTTCTCTGGCTAAGATTTCTTCTGCAGTCCTTGGAGGCAGAACCTTGATTTGACCTTGTGTATCTGTGGTGATTAAGACAGGACCATTCCAATTTTGTATAACTTCCCAGATAGGATAATCTGTATGGGCTAAATAATGTTCCATTTTCATGGCCCATATGTCATATTCTCCCTTTTTGAGAATAGGAAGTTTGATGGTTAAAACAATGTGAGGAGTTTGTTGTGTAGGTGTTTGTGATGGTGGTGGTGGTGGAATGTCATCTTGTGATCCAGCCATTGAATTGCTTTGTAAGATAGGGGTTTATGATTGGTTTTTGTTCTTCTTACTCAGAGTTTCTCACAGGCTCTTATACCACTTGTAAGTCCCAAACTGAACAGATCTTTGCAGCCTGCTAAGGGTGATAGCCAACTTGTATAAATACAGATTGACTATAGAGAATCACTGACTATGAATACTTATTGTATATGTTGAATCTACATAATAGTATTAAGAAGAACAATGAATACAAAACGCGTAAAAGATAATACATATCTTTTCCTACAATGTCTCATACATATCTCTTAAACGATACTAACTATTTTATACTAACGGTACTAACTATCTGAGCAGTACTTAACACTTTATACTGTCAGTACTAACTATAACTAGCGGTACTAAGTATATAACTAACGGTGCTAAGTTAGGAATGCATATTTCCCAACAACTGGGAACATAGCTTATCTCTTAGATTTCAAGGAATTTGATGGAGGTTATGTTACATTTGGAGGAGGAGCTCATGGATGGTAGATTTTTAGGTAAAGAACCTTAAAATAAATAGTCTTGATTTTAAAGATGTATACTTTGTCAATGATTTAAATTCAAAAGCTACTCAGATGAATCAATGCTTTGGCATAGGAGGCTTGGTTATATAAATTTTAAGAACATAAATAAGCTTGTTAAGGATAATCTTGTAAGAGGATTGCCTACAAAACGTTTTGAAAATAACCAAACCTATGTTGCTTGTCTTAAAGGGAAGTAACACAGAGCTTCTTGTAAATTCAAAGTTCTGAATCCAATTACTAAGCCTTTATTTATGCTACATATGGATCTGTTTGGTCCAACTTGTGTGAGTAGTTTAATGCATAAGAAGTATTGCTTAGTAGTCACTGATGATTATAGCAGGTTTACTTGGGTTTTCTTTTTAACAACTAAGGATGAAACCAGTGAGATCCTTAAGAACTTTATCAAAGAAATAGAAAACCTAGTGGATAAGAAAGTAAAAATAATCAGGTGTGATAATGGAATAGAGTTTAAGAACAAAGTTATGGATGATTTTTGCAAAGAGAAATGTATTAAGAGAGAATATAGTGTAGCCAGGACTCCTCTGCAAAATGGTATAGCTGAGAGGAGGAATAGGACACTAATTGAGGCTGCTAGAACAATGTTAGCTGACTCTAAGTTACCTACCACATTTTAGGCTGAAGCAGTTAGTACTGCTTGCTATGTACAAAATAGGGTCTTAGTAGTCAAGCCTCATAACAAGACACCTTATGAACTTTTTAGAGGTTTTAAACCAGCTCTAAGTTTTATGAGACCATTTGGATGTCATGTTACTATTCTTAATACTTTAGACAGTTTAGGCAAGTTTGATGGCAAAAGTGATGAAGGTTTCTTTGTTGGATATTCCTTGAGTAGTAAAGCTTTTAGGGTATACAACACAAGAACCAGGAGGGTAGAAGAAAACTTGCATATTGGGTTTTTAGAGAATAAGCCTATGATAGAAGGGAATGGTCCAAAGTGGCTATTTGATATTGATTCTCTAACCCAATCTATGAATTATGTACCAGTAGCTGCAGGTACAATCACTAATGAATCTGCAGGTACACAAGGAGAGCTTAATGCAGGTACATCTACATAGAAAGAAGAAATCAGTCAAGATTGCATTGTGATGCCAATTTGAAAAGATGCTTCATACTTTGATTCACCTACCAAGGATGTTGATAATGGTGAACCAAAATCTACTGCCGATGATCAAAAGCAGGATGGAGATGGTCTAGATAATGAGAATGATGAACAAGATAAGTTTAAAGATGATAGCAGTACTAAGGACGTTAATGCTGCTGGACAACATGTTAATACTGCCTGTCCTGAAGTTAATACCGTTGATCCATCAGTAAGTACTGCTAGTTCAAACGATCAAGATAGCCCTAAAGATATGTTCAGAATGGGAGCTAGTCATACACTTAAAGCCACTCTTGTTGAGTTCTACAGTGATGAAGATGAACCAAAAGTTGATTTGGGCAACATCACAAATTCCTATACAGTTCTAACCACTCCTAATACAATAATTCATAAAGATCACCCAATTAAAAATGTGATTGATGATGTGAAGTCATCTGTTCAGACAAGAAGAATGACAAAACCTACTTCTGAACAAGGGTTTCTCAGTGATGTATATGAACAGAAAACACATGATACCCTGAATACTTGTTTATATGCTTGTTTCTTATCACATATTGATTCCACAAGCATTGCTAAAGCTCTATCAGATTCTTCTTGGGTGGAAGCAATGCAGGAAGAACTTCTGCAATTTAAGCTCCAACATGTTTGGAAACTTGTGGATTTGCCTAATGGGAAGAGGGCCATTAGAACAAAATGGGTCTTCAGAAATAAGAAAGATGAAAGAGGGATTGTGATTAGGAATACAGCAAGGTTGGTTGCACAGGGTCATAGACAAGAAGAAGGTGTAGACTATGAAGAAGTTTTTGCTCCTACGACAAAAATTGAGGCAATAAGATTATTTTTAGCCTATGCTTCTTTTATGGATTTTCTGGTATATCAAATGGATGTGAAGAGTGCATTCTTATATGGAACCATTGAGGAAGAGGTTTATGTTACTCAACCACCAGGATTTAAAGATCCTGACCATCCAGACAACGTTTACAAGGTGGTCAAGGCACTTTATAGGTTGCATCAAGCTCCAAGAGCATGGTCTGAAACCTTGGCTAACTATCTGTTAGGCAATGGGTTTAAAAGAGGAAAGACAGATCAGACATTGTTTATCAAGAAGCAAAAAGGAGATATTTTGCTTGTACAGGTCTATGTTGATGACATTATCTTTGGCTCTACAAACAAAGAGCTGTGTACTGCATTTGAGAAGCTTATGAAAGATAAGTTTCAGATGAGTTCTATGGGAGAAATAACTTTCTTCTTAGGATTATAAGTAACACAAAAGGAAGATGGAATATTTATCGGTCAGGATAAATATGTAGCTGAGATTTTGAAGAAATTTAACTACACAGATGTGAAAGTCCTCTTAACCTAGTTGATTGGAAAAGCATTTAGTCAAAGAGGGAGATGCTGATGAATGTTGATGTACCTCTATCAAAGGATCTATTATTGGTCTTTGATGTATCTCAGGCATCTTAGGCTAGATATTATGTTTTTCAGATGTGCAGTGCCAGAGTCTAAGTACTCAAAAGACATCACATCTCTTAGCTATAAAGAGAATTTTTAAATATTCGAAAGGCAAACAAACTTTAGGCGTTTGGTATACAATAGATTTCTCTCCTTTAACCTAGTTTTGCTATAACTGATAGTGACTTGTTGAAGCCACTCAAGATACGAAGACAACCAACCTGGAGAGATTTTAGTTTTTTGGAAATCGGTAGATTACATGTGCAGTGTAAGAAGCAAACTATGGTTGTCCACCGTCTACAACTGAAGCTGAATATATGGCTGCTGCTAGTTTTTGTGACAATACTCTAGATTCAAAATAATTGCTAGACATTAATGGGTAAATTTATCATGACTCATATCATTAATATTGACAATAATAGTACTATCTTCATTATTGAAAATCTTGTTCAATATTCTAAAACAAAACATATAGAGATTAGGCATCATTTTATAAAAGATTGCAATGCTAAAAAGTTAATACAAATGGTTAAAATTCATACTGATTATAATTTTGCAGATCTTCTTACAAAAGGTTTTGATGATGTTTCTTTTTGACAATATTCATTAAGCTTTCAACCTTCTAGCTTCTGTTTCTCAGTACTGACACTGAATGTCTTGTCTTATCTCCTAATTTTAAGTTGCCCAATGAAAGTCAGATACTTCTTAAAATTCCTAGAAAGGACAATATGTATAGTTTTGATATGACTGATTCCTTGTTTCTAAAGAAATTTAACTTTGTCATATATGCAAAAGCTACATTAGATGAACACTGCTCTGGCAAAGGAGCTTTGGTCATATTAAATTTAAAATACAAAAACAAGCTTGTTAAGGATAATCTTGTAAGAGGATTGCCTACAAAACATTTAGAAATGACCAAAACCTTGTTGCATGTCTTAAAGGGAAACCACACAGAAGCACTTCTATAGTCTAAAGTTCTAATCCAATTGCTAAGGCCTTTGTTTTATGCTTCAACATAGATCTGTTTTTGGTCCCAACCTTTAGTACGGTAGTTTAATGCTAAGAAGCATTGCTTAGTAGTCAACTGATGATTATAGTAAGGTTTACATGGGTTTTTCTGTCTTTTACAACACCTAAGGAAGAAACCAGTGAGATTTCTACAATAACGTTATCACAAGAAATAGAAAACCATGTGGCGCAAAAAGTAAAAATAACTCAGAAGTGCAATGGAACATACATTACAGAATAAAGTTTGATGATGATTTGCAGAAGAAAAAGATTAAGAGGGAATACAGTGTAGCCCGGACTCCTCAGCAAAATGGGTTGGGGCTGAGAGGAAATAGGACAACTCAATTAAGGCTGCTAGAACAATGTTAGTCTAACGCTAAGTTAGCCTACCGACATTTTGGCTAAACAGTTAGTACTGCTTGGCTAGAACATAATAGAGATCTTAGTCTCAATGCCCCCTCATAACAAAGACACCTTTATGAACTATTATAGAGGTTATTTAAACCAGCTCTATGCTTTATGAGTACCATTTGGATGTCATGTTACCATTCTTAATACGTTAGAGCCAATTAGGCACGTTTGCTTGGCAAAAGTTATGAAGGTATCTGTTGTTGGACATTTCTTTCTGAAGAAGTAAACTTTTGCGGGTATACAACACAAACCAGGAGGGATAGAAGAAAACTTTGCATATTGGGTTTTATTTAGAGAATAAGCCTATGAATAGAAGGGGAATGGTACCAAAGAGGCTGTTTTATAAAGAGAATCTCTAAACCCTAAACTATGAATTATGTATCCAGTAGCCTTGCAGGTACAAATCACTAATGAATCGGCAAGTAGCACAAGAGAGAACTTAATGCAGGTCCATCTACCAAGAAAGAAGAAATCAGTCAAGATTGTATTGTGATGCCAATTTGGAAAGATGCTTCATACTTTGATTCACCTTCCAAGAATGTTGGTAATGGTGAACCAAAATCTGTTGCTGATGATCAAAAGCGGGTTGAAGATGGTCCAGATAATGAGAATGATGAAAAAGATAAGTATGAAGATGATAGCAGTCCTAAGGAAGTTAATACTGCTGGGCAATATGTTAATACTGCCAGTCCTGAAGTTAATACTGGTCATTTTAAATTTAATACTGTTGATCCATCAGTTAATACTGCTAGTTCATCTGATCCAGCTAGCCCTAAAGACATGTTCACAATGGGAGCTAGTCATACACTTGAACCCACTTATGTTGAGTTCTTCAGTGATGAAGATGAACCAGAAGTTGATTTGGAGAACATCCTTAATTCCTATACAGTTCCAACCATTCCCAATATAAGAATTCATAAAGATCACCTAATTAAAAATGTGATTGGAGATGTGAAGTCATTTGTTCAGACAAGAAGAATGACAAAACCTACTTCTGAACAAGGGTTTCTCAGTGCTGTTTAAAAAGAGAAAACACATAATACCTTGATTACTTATTTGTATGCTTGTTTCTTATCCCAGATTGAACCCATAAGCATTGCTATTGCTCTATCTGATTCATCTTAGGTGGAAGCAATGCAAGAAGAACTTCTGCAATTCAAACTCCAACAGGTTTGGAAACTTGTAGATTTGCCTAATAGGAAAAGGGCCATTAGAACAAAATAGGTCTTTAGAAATAAGAAAGATGAAAGAGGGATTGTAATTAGGAATAAAGCAAGGTTGGTTGCACAGGGTCATAGGCAAGAAGAAGGCATAGATTATGAAGATTTTTTGCTTTTATCCCCCCCTGAGGCAAGAATTAAAAGGCAAAATAGATTTTTTTTTAGCCTATTGCTTCATTTATGGGTTTTCCTGGTAATATCAAATGGATTGTTAGAGTGCATTCTTATATGAACCATTAAGGAAGAGGTTAATGTTACTCAACCACCAGGGATATAAAGATCCTGAAAATCATCCCAGAAAAAGATACAAGGTGGTCAAGCCTTTAACTTGGTTGCATCAAGCACAAGACCTGGATATGAAAACTTTGGCTAACTAACTGTTGAGCAAAGTGTGGTATTAAAAGAGGGAATATAGATCAAGACATTGTATATCAAGACTATAAAAAGGAGATATTTTGCTTGTACAAGTTTTATGTTGATGACATTATCTTTGGCTCTATAAACAAGGAAACTTGTGTACTTGGACTGCCTTTGAGAAGCTTATAAGGGAAAAATTTTAGATGGAGTTGTCTAGGGAGAACTTACTTTCTTGTTAGGATTACAGTTAACATAAAATGAAGTTTGGAATATAAATTATCAGGAGCTAATATAGTAGCTGAATTATTCAAGAAATTCAACTACCCTGATTAGTGAAGGTTCCAGGCTTATACTCCCGTTGAATTGAAAAAAAGCCCTTTAGTCAAAGATGAGAATGTCTGATGATGTTGATGACTCTCACAACATTTAGTGCCAAGATATTATGTATTTGCCAGAATGTGCACGGTACCCAAGAAATCCAGAGTTCTAATTTACTCCAAATACATCAGATCACATCTACTTAGCGTAAAGAAATTTTTTAGATATTTGGAAAGCAAACCACACTTTTAGCCTTGGTATTCTAGAGAAAATCTCCATTTAAACTAGTTGCTTATACTGATAGTGACTATGTTAAGCCACTCAAGATAGGAAGTCAACAACTGGAGGTTATCAGTTTTTGGGAAATTGGTTGATATCATGGCAGTGTAAGAAGCAAACTGTGGTTGCCACCCCCTCTATAACTGAAAAGCTGAATATAACTTGCTGTAGTTGCTGTGGGACAAGTATATTGTAGATTCAAAACAATTGCTAGAATTAGGTTATAAATATTCATGAATACTGTCATTAATAATGGACAATAACAGGACTATCTGTATTATTGAAGAATCCCCTGTTCAACATTCCAAAAACAAACATATAAGATTAGGCATACATTTTATAAGAGATTGCAATGCTAAAAAAGTTAATACAAAAGGATAAAATTCATATGATTAAAATGTTGCAGATCTCTTCGAAAGGTTTTTGATGCTAATTCTATTGACAGAATCATTAGAGCGTTCAACCTTCCTAGCTCTCTGGTTTCTTCAGTACTGACACTGAAATGGTCTTGTCTTATCTCCTAATCTTAAGTTGCCCGATGAAAGTCAAATACTTCTTAAACTTCCTAGAAATGACAATATGTACAGTTTTGATATGAAGAACATTGTTCCTAAAGATAGTTTAACTTGTCTTGTTGCAAAGGCTACAATCAGATGAAATCAATGCACTAGCATAGGAGGCTTGGTTATATTATATTTAAAAACATAAACACTTGTTAAGGAATAATTCTTTAAGAGGATGCCTACAAAATATTTTGAAAATGGACCAAACCTGTGTTGCTTGTCTTGAAGGGAAGCAACACAGATATTATTTTAATCTATAAAGTTCTGATCTCCAATATTGCTAAGTCCTTTGTTATATGCTTTATATAGAATCTGTTCGTCCAACCTTGTCTAGTAGTTTAAGCATAAGGAAGTTGCATAGATGGTCACTAATGAGTATAGCAGGTTCATATGGTTTTCTTTTTAACACCTAAGGATGAAACCGATGGAGATTCTTAAGAAAGTTATAAAAGGAATAGAAAACCTATGTGATAATAAAGGAAAATAATCAAAAAGTGATAATGGAACAGAATTTAAAAGGAATAAAGTTAAGGATTAATTATTTACACGAGAAAAAAGGTATTAAGAGGAATACAATATAGCCAGGAACTCCTCAGAAATAATGGTGTGGCTGTAGAGGAGAAATAGGACATAATTGGATGGCTGCTAGAACGAATGATAGCTGTCCCATACCAAATTTTTGGGCTAAAGCATAAGTACTCCTTGCTATGTACAAAATAAGGGTTCCTTAGTATTCAAAGCCTCATAACAAGACACCATTTGAACTTTTTAGAGTTTAAACTGGCTCAAAGCTTTAATGAGCCCATTTGATTTAATGTTACCATTCTTAATACTTATTAGCGACAATTTAGGCAAGATTGATCGCAAAAGTGATTAAGGTATTCTTTGTTGGACATTCTTTGAGTAGTAAAGCTTTTAGGGGTATACAACACTAGAAACCAAAAGGGTAAGAAAAAAACTTGCATATTGGGTATTTTTTAGAGAATAAGCAATGATATAAGGGACTGTTCTAAAGTGCTAGTTTATATTGATTCTCTAACCTAAATTAGAATAACTGTACTATCTAAAGTAGTTGCAGGTACAATCACTATGCAGGTACACAAGGAGAACTTAATGCAGGTACATCTACACAGAAAGAAGAAATCAGTCAAGATTGTATTGTGATGCCAATTTAGAAAAATGCTTCATACTTTGATTCACCTTTCAAGGATGTTGGTAATGGTGAACCAAAATCTGCTGCTGATGATCAAAACAAGTTGAAGATGGTCCAGATAATGAGAATGATGAAAAAGATAAGTATGAAGATGATAGCAGTCCTAAGGAAGTTAATACTGCTGGACCAACCATGTTAATACTAAAGCCAGTCCTGAAGTTAATACTGGTCTTATTAAATTTAAATACTGTTGATCCCATCAGTTACAACTGCTAAGTATCATCTGATCCAGCTAGCCCTAAAGACCTATGGTTCACAATGGAAGCTAGTCATACACATGAAGCCACGTATGTTGAGTACTACAGTGAAAGATTGAACCAGAAGTTTGATTAGGGGAACATCCCTTAATTCCCTATAAACATTCCAACACTAGCCCAATACAAGAATCTAAAGATCACATGACCAATTAAAAAAGGAATGGTGATGTGAAGGGTCATATGTTTCAGATAAAAGAATGATCAAAGCCACGTGCTGAACAAGGGTTTTCTTTAGTGTTTATACACAAAGAACACACATGAACATTGAATACTTATTTGTATGCTTGTTTCTTATCCCCCTTGTACTAAAGAGGTGGTAAAGAAACTAGAATGAAAACGGTGGTAAAATGAGCTTATTTGACTTTATGCTTCATTGATTTGTACCTTAAGCTTAAATGAGTTGTACATTAACTTGGAGGGAAAATATATTCAAATGTTGTGCTATGATACTTGTACACATGCTTTAAAGGCTTGTATATTCATTTTATATGTATACTTTACATATAATTAGGGTTTTGATATAGTTTAATGCTTATTTTGAAGTAACGTTTTGAAAAGTATGTTAAATGGATAATTTACTTGGTAAAATGATATTAAGATATAGACTTGACATATTAGGATGTTTACATGATATAAACATATATATAGATGGCATTGATAGAGGTTGCGTGAGCTCGTTTACTTTAGAGATGCAAGTTACGTTGCATAATGAGATAAAGCAAAAAATTCCCTATAATAGATGGATATTATAGTACATCTAATTTAATATATGGATAATTACCTTGATGAATATTATGGGTTGTTATACAATGGGTTTAAAAGAGGGAAGATAGATCAGACATTATTTATCAAGAAGCAAAAAGGAGATATTTTGCTTGTACATGTTTATGTTGATGACATTATCTTTAGCTCTACAAATAAGGATTTGTGTACTGCATTTGAGAAGCTTATGAAGTATAATTTTCAAATGAGTTCCATGGGAGAACTTAGTTTCTTTCTAGGATTACAAGTACAACAGAAGGAAGATGGAATATTTATCAGTCAGGATAAATATGTAGCTGAGATTTTGAAGAAATTCAACTACACAGATGTGAAATCTGCTTCTACTCCGGTTGATTTGGAAAAGCCTTTAGTCAAAGATGGATGCTGATGATGTTGATGTACATCTCTATAGATCTATGATTGGGTCTTTGATGTATCTTACAGCATCTAGGCCAGATATCATGTTTGCAGTATGTGCATGTGCCAGATTTCAAGTTACACCAAAGACATCACATCTCTTAGCTGTAAAGAGAATTTTTAAATATTTGAAAGGCAAACCAACTTTAGGCCTTTGGTATTCTAAGGTTTCACCATTTAAATTAGTTGCTTATACTGATAGTGACTATGCTGAACCAACTCAAGATAGGAAGTCAACAACTAGAAGTTGTCAGTTTTTGGGAAATAGGTTGATATCATGGTAGTGTAAGAAGCAAACTGTGGTTGTCACCTCTACAATTGAGGCTGAATATGTAGCTGCTACTAGTTGTTGTAGACAAGTACTCTAGATTCAAAATCAATTGCTAGATTATGGGTATAATTTCATAAATACTCTCATTAATATTGACAATAACAGTACTATCTGCATTATTGAAAATCCTGTTCAACATTCTAAAACAAAACATATAGAGATTAGGCATCATTTTATAAGAGATTGCAATGCTAAAAAGTTAATACAAATGGTTAAAATTCATACTGATTATAATGTTGCAGATCTTCTTACAAAAGGTTTTGATGCTGGAAGGTTTCAGTACTTGGTCTCAAGTATTAGAATGCTTAATCCTTAATGTATACATCTTTTATGTCTTTGTAAATTTTTTGTAAAGGATTAGTACTGTTAGTTTTGTCAATTAGTACTGCTAAGTATAATTAGTACTGCCAGTTATACTTAAGACTGCTTATTAAAAATGTTGGTCATACTTAATATTGTCAAGAAGAAAATACTTTGGATTGTGTATTTTTGGCCTTGGACTAACACCTGGAGGTAAAGCATATTGAATACCTAATTTTAAATGCTTCACATCTGAAGTATTGTTAGAGAGGAAGTTAATGTTTTTGAATAATAGTTTTTAACTTTTATTCATGGGTTATGCATAAATATGGATCCTCATGAATTCTTACATGTCTATCTAGTCTTTTCTAGTGTGCTTGTGATGAATAGAGGCATGTTGTTGTATAATTATTAAAGACAAAGTTAATACTGTTATATATCTCTTACTATTGCTAGGCAGAAAATTACTACTGTCGGGCAAAAGTTAGTACTGTTGGGATGACATGAGAGCTAAAGTTACAACTGTTAAGTAAATTCTTATCCTTTGAAGCATTGTTTGAGGGGAGGCTACTTATTTATACAGTCAAAGCATGAATGGAAGGATATGTTATATCAAAAGTGTGTTAAAAAGAATCAAAAACATCTAGGCATGTTAAAAAGAGGTCGGGACACCAAGATACCTCAGTCTAGTGGTTTTCCTGAAAAAGGTTGGTGATGAGGCTGTCCATAAGGAGTTGAGTGACAGAATGGAAAGGGCTGCCACTACTGCTTCTAGCTTAGAAGCAGAGCATGACAGTGGTAACATCAAATAAGACCCAATCCATGGAAACACTTAATGGATCAACTCCTTAGGGAATTGGTTCAAGTAGTGGTCCCAGGTGCCAAGATACCATATTGGGAGATGTGGATGCTCAAACTAGGTTTGAGACTACATCTAAATAGTCCAATGATCTACCTGTCTCAAGAGGTTACACACTTGGAAGTGGGAAGGACAATATGAAACTATTGGAATTGATGGAACTTTGTACAAAACTGTCAAATATGTTGCATAAAAACAGAAAGAGTGATTATGTGAGCAAAAAGAATTAAGAGATATTATGAGCATAAAAACAAAAAAAGAGCTTGTGAGAAGAATCAATTAATAGAAATCCTTTTTGGAAAGAAATTGAAGTTGGTGATGGTAACTTAAAACTTAATGTTGTTAGACTTAGGTTATTGGGTTACTTACTACTGTTAGGCATAACATTGTGCTGTCAGTTTAAGTTAATGCTGCTAGGCCTAATTTAGTGCTGCCAGTTCAAGTTAATGTTGTTGAGGGTGATTCTATAAATACTTCGATTCAGGGTTTCATTCGATTCTTTATTCGATTTCAATCATTCAAACACTCTCTAACCATAAACCCTAACTCAATTTCATCTTTGATCATTAAAACACAACACAATGTCAACCTTAACTTTTGCTGATACTCACAACATGGTCGCATTCTTGGAAAAACCCACTAAAAGTGATGGGTTTTATGAGATTATTGATATTCTGAATGCTAATCAGATTCGTTGTGCATTGACTGTCAATCCTACTATCTACACATCTTGCATTGAACAGTTCTGGGCAACCGCAAAGGAAAAAATGGTTAATGGTGAATGTCAGATACAAGCCCTAATTGATAAGAAGAAGGTGATCATCACGGAGACAAGCATTAGAAGTATTCTTCACTTGGAAGATGCAGGAGGTACTGATTGTTTGCCAACTGCTACAATTTTTTAAGAACTGGCAAGAATGGGGTATGAAAAACCTTCTCAAAAGCTTACATTTTATAAATCTTTCTTTTCTCCGCAATGGAAGTTCTTAATTCATACAATTACACAATGCCTTAGTGCCAAATCCACTGCATGGAACGAATTCAGTAGTACAATGGCCTCTTTAATCATATGCTTGGCTACAAACCAAAAATTTAATCTGTCTAAGTACATTTTTGATGCTATGGTAAAACACTTAGATGGAGGGGTTAAATTTCTGATGTATTCATGATTTCTACAAGTTTTCATTAATCAACAGCTTGGTGATATGTCACATCACAAGAAGATTTATGTTAACCCTTCACACACAAAGAAAATCTTTGCCAATATGAAAAGAGAAGGAAAGGATTTTTCTGGGAGAATAACACCTTTGTTTGCAACAATGATGGTTCAAGCTAATCAAGAAGAGGGTGTAGATTCAGACATTCCTACTGATTCTCACCAAACACCCATTACTACTCAACCATCATCCTCTAGATCTCAGAAGAAATAGTCCAGGAGGAAACAGAGGAAGGACACTGCAGTTACTCAAGAGGAGACACAACAAGATGACAATGTTCTTACACCTTCCAATGATCCACCTCTCAGTGGTGAGGATTAGGGGTGTCAATTTCTGACCCGACACGAAACCCGACCTGAAATCGACATGAAAATTAACAGGTTCGGGTTGAGTCTAAATAGATTTTGGGTCGGTTTTGGGTCAACCTATCTAACCCATTTATTAAACAGGTCAGGTTTGTGTTGGGAATAAATTAATCGGGTTGACCCGCCAACCCATTTAAGATTTTTTCTTAAATTAAAAATTATACATATTTTATTATACGGGTTAAATGGGTTAAATGGGTCGACCCACATACCTATTTAACCTTTTTCACCCGTGTAATGTGTCAACTTTGTATATAAAACGGGTTAACTGGGTCAACCTAAAACCCGTTTAACATATTCAACTCGCGTAACCTATTTAACCCGCCAACTTAAGTATATATACGGGTTAAATAGGTCAGGTTCGGGTTATGTTTAAACAGGTTAGGGTTGACATAGCTGACCCGATTATTTAAATGGGTCAGGTTTGGGTTGGGATTTTTTTACCCGTCAACCTGTCAACCCGAACCCGCCAACCTGAACCCGACCTGAATTGCCACCCCTAGTGAGGATAGCATGCAACTATCAGAATTGATGCTTTTGTGTACTAACTTACAAAAACAAGTTCTTGATTTATAGAAGGCAAAAGGGTGCTCAAGCAAAGGAGATTGTTGATTTAAAGAAGAGGGTCCAGAAGTTGTAACGGAAAAAGAAATCAAGAACTATAGGATTAAAAAGATTAAGGAAAGTTGGTATGTCTAGAAGAGTTGAATCCTCTGAGGATAAAGATAGTTTGGGTGATCATGAAGATGCATCCAAACAGGGGAGGAGCATTAAAGACATTGATAAGGATGTTGATGTTTCTTTAGTTGATGATACCCAGGGGAGGTCAAATGCTGCAGAAATGTTTGATACAAATGATCTTCATGGTGATGAAGTAGTTGTGGATATGCCAATTGGTGAGAAACAAGAGCAGAGTGCAAAGGAAAGAGAGGTAAATACTAGTGTTGAAGATAGTGCTGCTCCTACAACTATTGAATAAATAACTTTGGCTCAGACACTTATTTAAATCAAAGCAGCTAAACCTAAAGTTGTTACTATTGCTGCTACAACAATAACTACAAGACCCAAAGCTAAAGGGGTTGTAGTTCAGGAGGCAAGTAAATTCAGAACTCTACAAGAATCACAACCATCAAAGATTAAAGACAAAGGCAAAGCAATCATGATTGAGCCTAAAGTACCTCTGAAAAGAAAAGATCAAGTTGCTCTTGATGAAGATTTGGCAAGAAATCTTCAAGCTCAGTTAGAGGCTGAACTTATAGAAGAAGAAAGGCTTGCAAGGCAAAAGGAAGAAGAAGCCAATATAGCTTTGATTAAGTCATGGGATAATACACAAGCTATGATGGAGGCAGATTTTAAATTAGCTCAGAGGCTACAAACAGAAGAACACGGAGAGATAACCATTGAAGAAAGATCAAGACAGTTTGTAGAGCTTATGAACAAAAGAAAGAAACACTTTGCAATGCTTAGAACTGAAGAGAAAAGAAGAAAGCCACCAACTAAAGCTCAAAATAGGAATCTAATATCTACCTATCTCAAAAACATGGGTGGATACAAACATAATCAGCTGAAGAGCAAGAGCTATGAAGAGATCCAGAACTTGTTTGATAATGAAATGAGGAGAGTAAATACTTTTATTCTTATAGATTCTGAAGTAGTAAAAAGCAAAAAGGGAACAGAAGAAAGTTCTAAAGGTACAAAGAATGAACTAGAATCTGATAAGTCAAAGAAGGCAGAAAGTAGTGAGGAGAAAGCTAAAGGCAGTAGAAAGAAGATACTTGGTAAGAAAAGAGCAGAGAAAGAGTAACAACAAGAATCTTCAAAGAGACAAAGAATGGAGGATGATAAAGAGACAAATGAGCATGAAGAAGTTGAAGTAGATGATGAAGCTAAGCTAAAAAAGCATCTGGTGATAATCAAAGATGATGATATAGCAATTAATGTTATACCACTTGCTACCAAGCGACCAGTGATTGTTGAATATAAGCTTCTTAAAGAAGGAATAATGGTACATTATCAATTGATAAGAGCAGATGGAAGTTCCAAGAGATATTCTTCAATGATTAGGATGCTTCAGGGTATTGACAGAGAAGACTTGGAGACTCTTTGGAAGTTGGTCAAAACAAAGCATGGTGATACAAGGCCTAAAGATGAACATGAAAAAGTGTTGTGTGGTGATTTAAAAGTCATGTTTGAACTAGGCATTAGAAGTGATATATGGAGAAATCTACAAGGATATAAAGTGACTATTTAGAAGTTGTATGATTCATGTGAAGTGCACTTTGTAAGGTTTGGAAATGTGCACATCTTTATGTTAGTTGAAAAGAGATATCCCATCACACCAATAACAATCACAAATATGCTAAACAAGAAACTTCAAGCTAATTATTGGAATGAGATGTGCTATCAACTACTCAAGCTTATGGTAAAGCAGCAAAAGGGTCAATAAAAGGTTTGAATGCATCTTCTTGATAGTGATGAAGACTTTTAACAAAGAAACTTAAAGATTTAGAAGATGAACATCAAGTTTAGGGGAGGATTGTTAAGACTTAAAAGACTTTAAGGATTCTTAGAGTTACTACTGCTCAGGTACATAATGGAAATTATGCTAAGTAGTTAGTACTAGTAGTATAAAAGTTATCACTGGTAGTTACTACTGCTAGTATAATTTAGTACTATTAGTATAAAGTTACTACTGTTAGTTGAAGTTAAGACTGCTCAGAGATGAAGACTGAACTATAAGCTAGTAGTTAGTATTGCTAGTAGTAATGTTAAAACTGCTAGTACATGTTACTACTGTGAGTATATATTAGTACTGCTAGTACTAATGTTACTACTGCTTATGTTTATTAGTACTACTGGTACAAAAGTTTATGCTGCTGGATTACAACTGCTAGAAGACTTACTATTGTCAAGAGGATAAAGACAGTTTAAAGAGATAAAGATTGTTTGGAGAACAAGAATACTTGTGAAGATAAGTATTGAGATATTTTTGTACAAGATATGTATAATGTATTTGTTTAAGAGATTACATTTATGTTTAGAAAGATTATGATATCTTAGGAATGTATTGTAAGCCGACTAGGACTCCTTAGTCTATAAAAGGAGGTCCTAGGGCATTAGTTAAGATATAAGTTTTGTAGACAAGTTTTCATAGTTGTCAAGTCGATTTAGAAAAGCTTTAAGGTTGTAAACCCTAGTACTAGTGAAGAGTACTCGTATTATTGATCTAATAATATTGGAGCATTTGGTTATATCTTTGTTTATTCATGATTACTGTTTTATTCATAATACTTCTAAGGTGTAGATTCCGCATACACTTTAGTATATATACAAAGTTTCTAAAACAAGTTATTTTGGATTCATCCAAAGTAATTTAACCTTAGACAACCTAAGGAATCGATTAAGGATTGGGATTAACAACATTTACCAATAACACTTTGTACATTAACTATTTTCTTCATGCAGTATTCACTAGTGTACTATAGAAGTGCAGTAGTTGCCTTGTCCCTAGCTCCAACTATTTTGTTATTAAACATCTTACAATTGTTGTTGAGCAATAAATCTGTAATGGCTCTACCTAAAATTACATAAATATAAAAGCATAAACTGCTATACATGTCTAACTATTGTAACTTTTGCAATGAAATAATAACATGTCATTAACTATAATTATTGTATGAATAAAACTTTTAAAAAAAGTATTATAAAAAAATGATATCTTGCCCAATGTTCAAGTAGAATCTTGTTCAAACGTTCATGTGCTTTAGGATTCAACTTCTTCAAATGTAACATACACCTTTCAAAGTCATTAACAAGTTGTAACAGATGCATATCTCCATAAAGCATCCTTGTAGGCTTGTCCACTCCAAGACTGCCTCATATTTTCATGTATGTGTCTCAAGTAAAATTTGCATTATGCACTTAGGAACACAAATGTAATGGCTAGAATGATACCCTAGATAAACCAATTCACTAATCAAATAATAATTCATATGATGTTGTATTTAAGAATTCAATAAGTTTTAGCATATTACTAACCTTTTGTCTATTACTGATGAATGTGAAATTTGAATTACGCTATAGATCTATGTCATCACCCAAGCATACTAAGAACCAGGACCATGAACTCTTACTTTCAACTTCAACCAAGGTATAAACCAATGGGTAATTTTCATTGTTTGGATCAAGTCCAACAACTGCTAATACTTGGCCTGGAAATGGCCCTTTCATGAAAGCACAATCAACACTTCTCTTCTGCAAGCCATAAACCCTTCTTTCAATGCTCCTAAATAAACATATATTCTCTTAAACACCCTAGTAGGAAAAGAAGGATCAGTATCCCTATCAACTGCAATCTTGATAGTGGTATTAGGGTTTGTAGACTACAATTCACCAACATAGTATCTAAGCATAGCATACTACAGTGTGTGATCACCTGCAATATCTTTTTTAGCTTTAGCTTTAGCTTTAAAATGCTTTGCTCATAGAAACCTGAAGTTGTAAGTCACGTTGGAGCTAGTCTTGAACTGCCTTTATTAGGATCTCTATATTAACCTTAACTTGGTAAAAGATTTGCCTTGTCAAGAATTTATAAGTGAAGTGTTGATTTCCCTTAATTGAAGGCATCTATGTGTATTTTTGTGTGCCTCACCACCTAATAATTTATTTATGGTTCTTTGGCAACATACATGACCCAAGGGCAGAGATTGCCTTTATCATGTGCATCAATGGTACCTACACTCTTCCTTTTTTATTCCTAGTAATTAGGCCAATTAATCTACTAGGTCTGACACCTACTGCTTTACTTGGGCTAGTTGATCCACTACATTATAACTCTGTAAAGACTGGTAATTGGTTAGCACATATTTCTCTTATCCTCCAGCCATCATTCTTTATGAGCTTCAAATTTCTTATGGTTTGAATAGGAAGCAATTACACTTTAGACTTTACCTTTGTTGCATTACTAAATATCTACCAAGAGTAAAATGAGTACTCACTTCCAATACTCTTGTTTGACAAATAGTTTTCCATACCTTTTCTCAATTGCTTTAACACCTTTTTCTTTCAAAACCTGGTTCATCCTTAAAACTTGTTGCACTATCAAAACAAACTACATTTACCACTTCTACACCATCTCCTTGAAAAAACTCATCTGGTAGTTGACTAGTTACGCCAATGTTGTCAAAATCTTCATTCCTAGTAAGACGAAATAGATTCACTTCAACATCAGGCTCTATCATTTTGTTTTCTTTATCAACTATAACAACATCTTCATCATATGTATTTAAATTATCACTAAAGTCACCATTATATTGAGTATCATAAGCACTACCAATCCTGTCACCCTCAACATCATATTGTACTTGTTGACCAATACCCTATTCAACAAGTTCCTCAGTTCTAGTGTCTATAAATGTTAGCTTCTACATCAACATGTTTCTCTAATTCATTCACCATGTAGTCATTGGGAACCTCAGACATAACAACCTCTTCTTGCATTTCATTTACGAGAACATTTAGGTTAAGATGTAAGTCTAAGTTTAAGTCCAAGTCATCAACTCCATAATGTTCATCATGACTTAAACCAGATTTGTCTACATTCATAGCATCAAGATAACTAAACTCTGGAGCTACATCTAATTCATTAAAATTAAAGTCTATATACCTAATCACATCATCTATCTCATTATTTACCACATCATTAACCCTTGTGTTAGGTCGATAAAGTATTGAAGCACGCTTAAATGAGGTTTAGAATAGTGGAGAAATGAGAGAGGAAGCAAGTATTTTTACAATTGTCAAATTTTATAAATGAAGAGAGAGATGAGGGAAAGGAAAGAAATTACAATGACAAGCTTCACACCCCTTCACAAGTGAAGGGGTATTTATAGAGTGAGAGCACTCTAGGTTTATTCTATCTACCCTACCTTTCCTACTTATGTTAAGTGAGATATTTTTACTTAATCTTACTTACACTTATTACGTTTCTATTTTAAACGTAAAATATAAACTAAAAAACATACAAAATAAATAAACCACTTAGGTATCAATAATTAACACTTTTAATCCTAACAATCTCACCCTAAGGGTTGATTATTCTGGGCATTCCCTTCATACCTCGAGTGGTCTTCCATTCACATATTTTTCCCAGCGTCTCATTTGATCATGATGCCTTAAACGTCCTTGTATATACTCTTCATAAAACATCATGTATTCTGCATCTTCTTGCTGAGATCTGGGTTTGCATAACCGTGCTTTACATCCAAGTTAAACTTCTTTACTTTCTCTAAATCCCTTTCCAGTTTCGCATCACAAAACTTTGGAATTTCTTTAACACTCATTACCCTCTTTTCCTTCTTGACATTCTCATAAATCTAGCTAACTACATGATCAGAAGTAATTGTTAGCAGTTTCTCATTTTCAATACCAGGGAATGTGAGAGTTGGTGCAGTAAGTTTGACTTTATGTTGATAACTTTACAAGCCCAGATAATAATCATGAACTCTTTCCTAGATGACACAAGTTCTGATAAAGACGTTCAATGATGCCAACAATCCAGTTTCCCGACAGTCCTTTATCTTTCCATTTATGCACATCAGATTCAAATCTTCAATGTCATTCTTATAATAAATACTTGTAGTCTGATTTTGAAAACTCTAAGAATTCACCATTAGCTTTGTTTATAACAATCTCTGACATAAACTTCTGACCATGACCATCATTATACTGTACTTTGACTACATTAACAATCTTTGATTCTGAGTAGACTTTTTCAGCAACCCCCCTATGAGCGGTCAAAATTAGGTTAGCTTCACATTAAATTAACTTTCATCTTAAGTTTGTACCACTTATCTCTTTCAATCAAAAGTTCTTTATTTTAATCATCTATACATTATCTTGTGATTTTTCATCATGAATGATCTATGGAGAGCGCAGCCAGCGAGAGTGAGAGAGCGAGTGGCGTCAACGATGTGTGATTTATTGATTGATTTGTTTGAATTTTTTTCTTATTTGCCTCTTGATCATCGAATATAAAAAAAAGGGGTTTTAATGATTAATTTGTTTGTTTGATTCTTGATTCAAATGGTTTATGTTTAATCTAATATAAATCAAACATTTGTTAGCAATCATACGCTCTAGGCGATATTTTTTTCCTTTGTTCATGTTGGTTTTGGGTTCGAAAAGTGTAAAAAAAAGATTACGATCGTACGTGTTCTACTGTTTCAATCGAACGCGTGGAATTCAAGATTGATCGAATCGAGTGGAATTCAAGATTGATCGAACATGAATTCAAGGTAACCGAACAGGGAATACAAAAGGATCGAACAAGCTTCATCAGAATGCGAGAGGTGAAGTGAGACAGTGAACGTAGAGAGACGAGACGTGCGCGCGTGAGCGACGATGAACAAGACATTGAACAAGGATCGAACGAAAGATCGAATCAAGCGATCGAAACATGGATCGAACGAGTGATCCAACAGAGGATCTAACAAGGATCCGAACGAGACAATCGAGCCGGAGACATCAGAACGATACGATCGAACGATACGATCTAGAGCGTGAGACAAGCGAGAACGGATTAGCGACCTAACTAGACACAGAGACAGCGTAGCTGCGCGCGAACAACATAAATAATTTTTGTGTCGAATTGATCTAAAAATTTTTATACCAGCATCGAAAACGCCAAACTCAAGACTCCTTCCTCGTTACAAGAGCCTTTCATTGTTTTGGCCATTCGAGTCTGTTAGTCCCACATAAATGTGCATTTTTACTTCTAAAAAATTACAACGAAATTCACAACCTCACACCAAGTCACAATCAACAATCACTTACGATACAGATCTTACTCAAACAAACTTATCAATGGCATCCTATGAGAACAAATGCCGCAGGTAACCGATACTCTCCCTATGATTGTTAAAGTGACTTACAATTCTTGTAAGATCTATGACACATACATTTCGAGCAACCCGAATTGCAGAGTGAAAATGGAAATCTATCCAGAATTGGTCCTGACACCCACCCTATAAACTATCCTCCACTACTATTCTGCCTCTGTTCGGCCCGCTGCACCAAGAAACTGATTCGATTCAGTGAAGAGAAATATCAAACGTGAGATGGCTATACCAAGCTGAAATCATTCTCATCAAGGTCTTCCGAGACAAATATTCAACAACCTCAATCAAACAACACTGCAAAGGAGATTGGATAAGTGTAGATGCTTATGCAAGATCTGTAGGACTATTCAACAAAGGAAGAAGATCTGTTTAATGAGTACGAACGCTTCGGTGCTAGTTGGAAAGCAAATCAAATCATACTACTTTGTGCTTTCACAAGCTTGTGAATGTAATAAGATAACTTCAGCTCAACATTCAACGCAACAGATGCACACCAATTTGTCAACTAGACCTTCACGGCTTATGTGAAAGTAGTACTAATGTCAAGACAGAACATGATTATCTCAACCACACTTAGTTAAGATCTATACTCATACTCAACCTATAGTCCTATGCCAAAAAGACTCTCAAGAACAGGAGCATCCTACAAGAATTGTTTGATCCCGGCCTATGTAGCGCCCCCACTACACACTCTTTCATCACCCTCAACTCCCCTAGTCTCAACCTTACATCTCCGTTCCACCAAATGACCTTTGATGCCATCTATGAATCAAAATTGCCATCTCTTCGTGGTTCCAAAACAGTTTGCCCCCGCACGCAACAACCATACTCTGTAAACTTCTCCAACACAAGTCTCAGCTATTATCCGGTGCATATGTCAATTGTTACTAAACCAGTTCATAAGAAGAGTAAGGCTCCTAGGTAATAATTGGTATAGCAGGTACTCGAGCAAGAATGTGATTAAGGTTACAACTGCAGAGAGAAGGGACAATTTAGGCAGCAGTTTAAAGAACATAGAGAAAGATGGACCCTCAGTCTTCAAAATTAAAGATTTACTGATGAAGCTAAAGAGAAAGAAATGTTGTATGTATTGCTGAAGCTAAGCATTCCTCGCTGATGTGGAATGCAACCGCACTTATGAACGCGGCTCAGGTACGACTACAACAAACTGTTCAAGCTAATCCGAGATGCATATGACTCATACGGTGAGAAGCCCCATCTGCTGTCGCTTCATGCCAACTGTCACCACTAGTGCAACCAACAATGTCTGATCAATGAGGACACTCCAATACAATCAAATCTTTGATAATGTGAATAATCAGTTGAAGGCAGGAGATGTGCGCCGCCGGTGATGAGACGATGAGTAGACTCTGAGGCTGATACTGAGATTGAGATGACAATACGATCCCGAATCCTCATATCTTCTTGCCACCGAAGCCACAATAATTCCAACTTAGGTATCTGCTGACACATCTGATAATTTTCTATAATTGCCATCTTAACTGACAGTGCAAACCTAACGAAGACTGGGGGACCATGCTAAGGTAAACCAAGAGACAAATGTTTGAAATCAAGACCTTAAAAAATGAGCATCTGACAATGTCAAGCAAGAAGATATGTCGTACTAGATACCACAAGGTCTAACTTGATCTTGAAACGAAATAACAGAACAAGCCTATATCAGCTAATAAGCTAACGCTGAACTTTGCAAGAATCGATTTGCTTAAATCCACTCTTTCAGAAAAAAAAAACAATGCATTTTTAAATCTGAAAAGGAAAAGATTTTATCTGAGAAAAAGGATCTACTGATATATTTATCTAGATAAATAGTTGGGTTTAAAGAATCTAACATTGGTATGTGGCAGAGGAAGATACGAGTGAGAGCAAAGATATAACATCAACAAACACATGCATAACTTGTCTAAAAGCACCTAAAGCCCCAACCGTTGACTTTCACAAGGACCTACTTAGGTACTCCAACACAGGTCCAATTTTATATGGCCAATTCTTCACACCTATTTTGAATTATGCTGATACCCTTTTGCATCCAACAACACCATCCCAGTATAAAATTGGGATAGTGAAGAGTATTGTCAGCAAGTTTACGATAAAAAATGAATTAAAACCTGACATGTTAGACCCGCAAACTGTTCTATGACGAAGCTTAAGCCCTGAAGTTGTTCCTCAACAGAACTACTCTGAACAGCGGATTTGGCTCCTGCTCCAATGAACGTGCTAGTCCAAACTAGTAACCCAAATAGTCTGTCACTGTCCTTGTTGTTCTTAGAAAGTCACCTCCAACAAGTCATCATTTTCGAATGTGTTAAGTCTGTATATATCCTCAATTGAATTTAATCATAAAATGAAAAGAACACTACAAATACAACTATGTTTCCTGAATTGTGATTATGATTATGCATAAACAGTTTGTTAACAAATAAGGGGGGGGTTGATAATATGGGGGCAAATGTACCATTTTACGACCATTTCAAAAAAAACCATATCCATGCTGCTAATGATACATATTCAAAAGATAAAAAATTTGAACAATTTTGATGAATTGAGGCGAATATAACAATGTGTTCTGATAACAAAAGACCTAACCATATATAGAAAAAATCTTTTATCAGAAATGATGCTTAATTGCTGAATGTTTAGAAAAAGATATCTGCTTCTATTGTGCACTACTTCGATATGTTTAGCCCCAAGTGTCGAATTGGCGCTTTGTCTGAAGAGACTGTATATAGCGACATGCGATAGGGAACACGACTAAAGTTCTTAACTTGAAGTAATTCAAAACAGAAACAGCTAATTTCTAATCTGAGAACCTTTGCATTAGACGAAGCGCGAATATTTAGTTTACAACTTAAATTTCAAAACTATAAACAGTGCATATACACTTCTAGTGCCTCCATTTCAATTATTGAAATTAACAAGTAAGACAACAGACATCAAGGAAATGACACAGATCATGATATATAGATGGCTCAATCACCAACACTGAATTTAAATGTAGTCCACGGACGTAGTTGTAAACCAAAAAGCTTAGCACTGACAAATTCATTGAAAATACGATTACCTCGACTTAGGATTCAGCTAGAGGAATTAAGATAGAAAACGTAGTAAGGGGGGGGGGAAGGGTAAAGGGGGGTAAAAAATATACTTGAGTGAGAGCGGTTGCGAGAGAGTCTAGATAATCACTACACTTATTCATACACTGAAAAGCTGATATGCCTCGACTGCTAGAATAACTACTGAAGAGCCCAAATGACTGTACTACTTTAGGGATCCTCTTCAACCTCTGAGAAACCTAAAGTACTTGCTTCAGGATGTATACCAACAGTTCAAATACATCCACCTCCAAATAGACCAACATGGTAAAACCAACCCCGTTCCTAAAAAAAGCAAATACTTTTCAGACCTCACAGGACTTCAAATATACCCACACAAAACACCATGCAACAAAACAAAAAGCCTAATGTTCTGTAAATTGTCTACAAGAACCAAACCTGCCACTGAATCTCCAAACCTATAGCCAAAGACCACACTTAGAACCATCCTATCTTGCCCAATAAAGTGTAAAATCCGAGAGAGCAGCTATATCACTAAGAATTGAACGTTGATGACCATAAACAGTTTTGTGAATTCGTTCTTGAATCTGTTAATACCAAAACCATCCACCAAACATATGTGAATCATACTAAATCATTTTGGAAACAACCAGAATGCATAATGTTAACAATACTAAACAGCTTGGAGACCACTAAAAGTGCTGGTATGTTAAGCCTCAGATGGAAACCCACTGGACGACATTTAGCGGTGTAGCTGAAATTGTCCTTTTAACTAGGATAATGAACTACATTTGAACTAGAACTGATCCACGGAGGAGAGCGTGAGAACGAGCGTAGGTCCTAAATTACAAATAAGATCTCTAGATACTGATTGTAAACTTAGTGAACGAAAGTGCTGTTCCAAGGGGTTATCTGGTATTTTTGAGTGTATCACAATTGTAACCATTATAAGTAAAAAAACAAAGAAAATTAGAATAAATGCTTTCAGTTATTTAAGACAGTAACCTGTTCATCGTCCCAAGACTTAATGTAACGTCTCAGTGCATTATTTCTTCCCAGACACAATCTAAGCCCCGAACCATTTTTCTCATAGAACAATTTGTTTTATCAAACATGTCGATGAAAAATCAGACTGTACTATAGCACTTTAGATAGAACACGGTCATTGTTTGAGGGGGAGAATCAGGTATACTACCATGTTGTTGCAGGTCAAAAGGACTGCACTGTCGTGATTCTATTATGCAAGATTGACACACCAACAGTTTACAATCCAACCAGATGCAGTATCATTCCTGTCTGGGTATTCTAAAGGTCTTGTACAGATACTCACTTTATATTTGATTCTAGTTCACCTCACCTCAAACAGTTGAGGGGAGATGCTACATTTTAGTCCATTCTAATCAACACAATTCACAATTTTCATACTTTATGACGGTGTTAGAAGAATGTGACTAAAACAAGTAAAACGGATAATTCATGATTCATTGATTCTAAAATGCATAAAGTCCACTCCACATGCATGTTCTAAACATCTTTCGATTATCACGCACATATGTAGGGGGAGCAAAATGTTAAGAAATGATAAAAATGTCAAGGTAGCCCAAAAATTTGTGTTATAGCACAAGTATCTTTGATCGCGCGAGTGCGCAGCTGCGAGAGCGAATTTTTCATGTTCGGTGAAATTGCTCTCATGAATGCTGAGGAACAGAAATTTGTACCACTAGGTATTTGTATGAATCTCATGCCTGGTCTTCGGACGCGCCCACAAGTGAAGTGATTCCATAAATTACTTGAACAAGATTGGATTCACAATGCCACTCATATCTTACTGATACTCTTTTCACAAAGCATACAACAGAATGCATTCTTGATTAAACCTTTCGTTTGCCCAAACAAAATTTTATAAGCACATCGAATTGTTTTTCAAATCATTATTAGCCATCAGGCCTTCTACGTACATAAATGTATTAAGAAGTATAATGCATGAAAAAGAATGTTCGTATATCACAGATAGTAACTTACTTACTCACATCTTTACCATCTATTATAAGAAAATACTTATAGTGTGTTAGTCTTCGACATCTGTCTATGAGAACCTGCGAACATTAGGGAATCTGATACTGTAGTTCTTCTATATCTAACTTGTCACGTGCCGAAAACCTGTCAAATTCTTTGAATAATCTATCGTATCATCAGGCTTGCAGTATTCAATACTGTAATTCATTGATCCACACGAATCAGAGGTAATGCACCGACCATATTGAGTGATCGTCTTATACTCTCCCGTCAAAATTAAACCTTGTGTTCTCAAAAATGTTTTTCTAAGAACCCATTAAGTGGAATTTTACCTAACAAAATTTTTTTTGTGTGAATAAATTGACGAAAACATAGCGAATGACACTCAAAGTATTTCGCCGATGCAAACATGTGCTCATATCCATACCACAGAATCTTAAGTAATCCAGAAAGCATACTTTCAAAGCTTCCGCATATCTCCTGAATGAAGAGCGACGTTCTATCTTCAATACTAAAAGTTATAGATGATTGGAGAGGGTTGGAGGTAGGGGTGGGGGGGGGGGAGATACATCATCAAAGCTTCAAAGATTCCAACAATATGATCAAGTGAGACTAAAGACAAGCGGCGGATGCAAAGACCAAGTGAAAGAAAGAATCCAAAGGAATTCAAAGAATAAAGCTTAAACAAAGTCAAAGGATCAAATTAAGTCAACACATCAAATTCTGAAGATCATATCAATGATTAAAAGAAGGAATTACCGAAGCACAACAAGTGAATACCCCCATTCAAACAACGACTGAAGAGACAACACGAGTGAGCTTCAACTCATGACTCTCATCTATGGGGGAGATTGTTTAATCACAAAATAACCCAAACAAAGCAGCATTTCGTCACCGAAGGGGAGGAGGAGGAGTCCTACGGATAAATGTCTAGCTTCGAAAGACTATTTTAATTAATGTTTATTGATTATACGCCAAGATGTAAAATCCCACAAAGAATGCCCTCAAAGGAAAATACTTATTATTTAAAAACACCTAGTTTTAGTCAAAATTAGGTTATCATCTCCATTATTTTATCTTCATCTTAAGTATTTTGTAGTCCCCCCCACCCACTTTATCTTCTTTCAATCAAAAGTTCTTTAATGTTTAATCTTCTATAGCCATTGATCTTGTGATTTCATCCATGGAATGATCTAGGGATCCTACAAATGTCATTCTTGTAAAGATACTTGTAGTCTAATTTTGAAAACTCTAAGAATTCACCATTAGCTTTGTTTATAACAATCTTTGACATAAACTTTTGACCATGACCATCATTATATTGTACTTTGACTACATCAACAATCTTTGATTCTGAGTAGACTTTTTAGGATTTTCTCTTTTCTTTAACTACCCTCTGATGTAGTATTGCTTAGCCCATAAATTAATCCAGTGATCAACACTATACCAAGCATATACATTAACCCTTTTGATCAGTTTACTTACCCATCTAGAGGTTAATTCTTTAAGATCATTATCTGGAAATGGATTTGCTGCATATTTGTGCAATGAAAGAACATACTTCTTTGTTTCTGAGTTTCCATTCTTAAGATAAAAGAGGTCTTAATTCAACAGAGTCATTAGTGGAGCCTTGGGATCTCTTTCACAACTATCATAAACTAGAACTCGTTTCTCTGGAATCTGAAGTGTCAAATCTTCCTTTCTGCCTTCCCAAACTATCTGAATTTTCATGTAATGTTGCATCTAATCAAGATGATACTGATGTTCTTCTCATGAATTACATCAACTTCTTAACATATTATTTAGAGCATTTTGCATTCGGTGTAGTTCATCAGTAGTTATTCCTTTCCTTGATATTTCAACTAGCAGTTCTGGTGACACTTCTTTAGAAGGTACCTCATCATCATATATACCTTGATCATCCTGCCATGCATCAAATCTTGTAGCTCTTTTTAAGTTTTTGAACCAGAAGGAGTTGATTCATTCATTTCTTGAGATGATGATGATTCACCTGCTGTATATATTCCATGCTTAGAATTCTTTGGTTTTTTTGCACTGTGATGACGGAGGAGCGGATTCCCTACCGCTGAGGGGGGGAGGGGGTAGGAGATGGCTATCTCAAGGCACATCACAACCTATAGGCGATGTTTGAGAAGATCATTACGAGCCCTCTCCTAGAATCTTTTTGATTTCAATGATGGTCTTCATGATTACGAGTGTGAACAAAAGTAACTCGACAAGGTTCGACAAGTGGAGCAGGTTTCTCAAACTTAATCTTTAGTGACAACTATATGAATAAGTCAGCATCACGTGCTTGTTCGTCATCCTTCATCTATAAGTATAATTGATGTTGAAGATCGAGGATGAAAGAACTAGCAGCTTCAGTAGGATGCACGTGAAGTATATGATTGGACAAATAGTTCCGTAAGAATGAATCAACCTACGGAGAACAGTGTTAGCTACATCATTAGTAACGTGCACAGAAAGTTTAGCCCTTATACTATCTCGTTCCTTCTTTAAGCATCAGCACCCATGGCAGCAATATCTATAACAACCCAGAATTTTCATCAAATGCAAAATCAACCTATTTTATTATGATCACAATTATACAGGGAAATTTTTTGCTTTATTACATTACTTGCATTACCAATATCTCAATATGCAATGTAACTTGCATAACTAAAGTAGACAAGCTCACGCAACCTACCTATGCCATCTATATCTATTTATATGTCAAGCAAACATCATAACATATCAAGTCGATATCTTAATATCATTATTACAAAGTACATTACTCATATAATGTACCATTCGCAACGTTATATCAAAACGGGCTTTAAACCGTTATCGTATACCTCTAAACCCTAATTCCATGAAAGGTTAATATCTAAAGTGAATGTACAAGCTACTAAAGCATATATACAAGTCATATAACATCTCATTTGAATAATACTTTCCCTCCAAAATAAGGTACAAGTCCTTTAAAGCAAAATGTACAAGTCATTAATGCACGATATCCAAATAGCTATTTTACCTCTGTTTTCCCAAGGAATCTTGTATAATCCATCAAATACAAGTTACAAACAAGTCATATACTTCATTTACAATCCATATTTATCCTCATTTCATAAGATTTCATAAAATGAAAGATTTTTTTTTTTTTTTTCTTAGAAACACTAACCCGAGCAAAAACTAAACCATGACCCCGTTTCTCTTGATATTTAATACCACATAAACCTAAACCAACACTCCAAATAAAGTTGTAATAACTTAATTACAACAACATTATCAATCATATTCTATCATCATTTCATCATTTCATTGCAATATCCACAAATAAATCAGGGGGGGGGGGGGGGGGGGGGGAACCAAGAAACCCTAAACGTAGCCCAAAATTAAACTATGGACCCGTTTTACTTTGTTTTCACCCATTTTTAACCCAACCCACCTATCAATTCTTGTTAATAATCCTCAATACAAGTCTTGTGATCATTAATCTATCATTATATCATCAATGTACTCGAAATCCAAGCTCAAAAACTCATTTCGAGCCCTAGTTTACCCGCGACCTCTTTTCTTGCAAAATGACCCATTTTAAGCTTTTCTTTGCAAACAAGCACCTTATGACTCACCTCCTTACTTCCCATAGAAGATTAAAAGCAGGTATAACACATTCCATGGTTGCTAAAATGGCCACATCATTTCCATTGGTCCCTAAGTCTTGCCGAATTAAAAAACACCATAAACCAACTTCCACCTTGCAATCCTACCACCTATAGACCTCAAGAATCATCATGTAGCTTCTACACATCACCCTATATCTCTCACACATGTCCTAACCTAGTCTCTAAGCACCCTTAGTCACCAAGTTCCAAAATGGGTATAAATAGAGGTGTTATGCCTTCATTTCTACTCATCCCCCACTTCCTCCTCTATAACCCATTATAGCAGCAATCCTTTGCTATAATAAGATCCTAAGAGGTCCTAAGAAGTCTCTAGAATAGAAGTGAAGCAAAAGAAACCAAGAAAATAAGCCCCAAAGTCGTTATTCTAGGCGTACGAAGCCAAAAGTCTCGATTTTAACCCATTTCCAAGCTATAAGATCAAACCCAGGTTCTGGATATTCCACTCCTGCTCCTACACTCTTATAATGTCCATATGATCCTAAATATACTCTTGTTAAATTTTTATAACTTAATTCATACTCATTTTCCATTTTGATCCAAAATCGTACACCCGAAATCCTAACATGCTTAACTAATGGTATTATAACTACTTTATGGATTATTGAAGGAATTTTAATTAAAAACCTACGCGTTTTCATTATAAAACCCTAATTCGACTTGTTTTGATTTCTAGCTTAACGAATCGTTAATCTGAACTTTCGTTACGTTAAATCTTCATATTTTAGCTTATATTAAAAAGCTATCACCTGCAAATATCATTTATAAACTTAAAATAATCTTGCATGGCATTTTGAACTTGTTTTGCAAAAGTATTTCATGCAAGGGGTATATATCGTAACTTTCTGAAACTTATAACTAAAAGGACTGAAAATGTCATTTTATCAAAATTATAACTATAAGGGTCTATTATGTCACTTTTCAAAGTGCAAGGTTTACTTTGTACATCTTTTAAACTATAAGGACCAAACTTGTAAAAGTGGAAACTCCAAGGGTATATTTTGCCATTTTTCATTCTTATGGGTCTAAAATGTAACACTTTGAAAAAGTATAAAAACATGTTTAAAACCTTACAAGACATAACTTTAATTAACGCTTGTCGTGCTTATCATTTCCAGATATTGATCAAAATGCTTAAAACCGATTATATCGTATCACAATACTAGGGAGCTTCATATTAAGGGGTTTCATCTTGGTATTACGTTCTGACTAAGTTGTTGGGTTTATGATTTAAAGTGCCCTAGCTCCTCAAACGTTTACTGAATGACTTCTGAATTATGATGGCCCGAACGGTGATACAATAATTCCAAACTTTCCAATCAAACTCATAACAATATTAGACTCTCTGAACCAAAGTTCTAGAGTACAATCTACCTAAGACTTGACATATTTACTCAGGTTGCGTGATACTATCATTTTGCTATATCAATCTTCCCCGGTTAAGATTGTTATAAGGTCGTCAGCTTTCATTTTGAAATATTTATTGCATCTACCTATCAGGTGAAGTTCATAACCTCGCATTTACTTATTTACCTTATTTTACATGTTTTTATAAACCCGAGGTAGATACATGCTTGCTACAAACTCTTTTACAAACTCGATTATCTTATAACAATTGATTAATTTCAAAGACTTAGTGAGTTCAGTAGCCTTACTTTTTAATCTCATAATATTTCATAACCCGTAGGGGATACATTGCTTATAAATTACGATACAAGTGTTTTTCCATACTATATGCTAATCTGATAATACCCATTTAACAATTAATGTTTAATTTAACTTATAGCAAAAGTCCCTCTTAAATCATGACCATAAATCTCTTACCGGGTGAACGCGAATATTGTGGATTAGATCTAATCCAGGATTGACGAAACCTGATTGTGATAGCCAATAAGTAACCAAACACACTATATTTGTATTTCATGATAGGAGTATAGAGCAATTACCTACACCGAGGGTCCATTATCTCTACTCTCTCTCTCTTCCATCAGGCATGATCGTCATCAACTCTCTCTCTCTCTATAATATATATATATATATTATATATATATATATATATATATATAAATTAAAAAAATATATATAATGTATATCACATCAATTTGGGTATATATATATACAAGTCAGTTTGGTGCCATGAGCTTAGACAAATAAATAACGAGACAATAACGCAATTATACCATAACATTATACATGCAATACCATTTTCCCATAATAATTGTATTCGTTGCAATTATTACCAATAACGGGTGTATAACAACGTAACCCAATACCATACTATAACGCATTACTATAACACTGCTTCTATAACAATTACTTATGATGACTTGTATTCGACTATTACATTTCAAACCTATGAATTATCAATCAAACCATTGTGTTGACTTTTTTAGCATGCTTACTCATATATTGAGCAACTTAATGGCATGGAGTGGCAATGGACCTTAAAGAATGGCTAAAACTTGTTTATCATTCACATTGTATGTAACTAGATTTTAGGACCATGCCTTGTATAACAGATTTTAAATGAATGAATACGAATCTTTTAAACAAACCTCTTTTGAGATCAAGTCATTTTCTATGATTATGATTGTTGTATCCATGAAGTAATACCCCAGATTAGCTTCCGCTGCTATATGTAAAAATGGGGGTGTTACATATTGGTATCAGCGCAATGGTTATAGAGAAAAGGTCAAAACCTTAACTATAACCACATTTCTTTTTTAGCCATCAAAGTCCTCCGTGCCACTACATTCCAGAACAGTATATAAAGATACATAACTATTATACAATAAATAACTTATGTTATTTATGATTGGGTTGTTAACAAAATGATGTCTTCTCCCAACCACTCTACTTCCAATATTGAGGATGCTTTTTCCTCTATGAATATTCTTAACTATACTTCAGTCTCATTGGATTATTTATCAGCTTCATCAGGAAGCAGTTCTTTTAACTCTTCAAAAAACTTTAAAGATAATATGATCCCACCAGTATTCTCACCTTTCTATAATAATCCTTGTTTAAAGGACGTACAAGCATTTTATGCTAATGAATCACCTATTCCATCACCAGATCCTATTACTCCACCAGCTGTTTTAACTCCATCTCCGGTATTACCACCATCACTACTATTTGATCCCTGATATTTCTTTGTTCCTAAAGAACTATTACCACTTAAGAAGCAAATCCATTTCCCATCTTCTTCCTCAACTACGTTATCTAATTCATCTCGGAATCAAACCTGTAATCTGGTATCACTATCTTTCTCAGTTTACACTCCTACCCCACCTCAAATATTTGAAATAGGAAAAAGTTCAATTAAGATGCATCTGAAACATCATGAGGAACATATCGAAGATATTTTGAATTACTTAGATGAACTCTCTTTCACCGCATTGAGAAAATAAAAGAAGGACGTATTAATAAAATGATCATACGAAGATATGGTAACGAACTAAAGACCGAACTTAAGAGAATCCGCACTCAGATTATTAAACTTCACAAGAAGCAATTAGGGCAAAAGGATAAGATTGCCTTTGCTCACTACAGAATTTCTAATCTTAAACAAATCATTAAGGAGATCCAAGCTCGTCACCAAACAGATCAGGAGGATCTTTAGGATGTCATCTACCGGCTCAAAATCAACAAACTATTAGACTAGTTATAAGCTTTATCCTAGCCACGGGATGTGTGGTATAAATAAGAACACTTGTCAAATCTTGACTATGTACAGTAAGAAGGCAAGTTATTTATGAAGGCAATTCCGTTACGTACCTTATATCCAGCTTATTTCTCTTCCATCATCATCTCCATCATTTGCATCATTATCTCCGTCTTCATTATTATGAATCATACCATAACCTCTAAGTGCTTAAAATTCAAAAATGAGCATTACTCTTTAAGCATTTTAAACATCACATTTTTTTTAAGTATTACCTTTCAAAACTTGTGATATCATTTTTATTACATGTTCTCTTATGTTGATAGAATGCCTCCCAAAAGGACATCAACATCTGAAACACCGGCCATAACTTTGGCTGCTATCCGGCAACTAATTACTGATGGTATTACTGCCGCTCTAGAAGCACAAGCTGCTACCATGGCAAATGCCGACAATCCTAATAGGAACACTGGACCAAGAGAAATTCTCGTAGCAAAAAGAGGAAACTACAAAGAATTCATAAGCTATCAACCTTTCTACTTTAATGGTACGGAATGAGCAGTTGGCCTCATTCGCTGGTTTGAGCGGACTGAATTGGTATTTTCTCGTAGCAACTGTGCCAAGGAAAACAAAGTGACATTTACTACTGGTACCCTAACCGATGATGCCCTATCCTGGTGGAATTCATATGCTCAACCTATTGGAATAGATCAAGCCAATCAAATCACCTGGACCAAATTAAAAAGGCTCTTAACCAATAAGTATTGCCCTCAAACTGAAGTCAAGAAAATGGAAGACGAATTTTACAACTTGGCCGTGAAAGGAAATGATCTTAAGACTTACATTAGGTGATTCTAGGAATTAGCTGTCTTATGCCCAAACATGGTACCTAACACCGAGAAACTTATGGAAGTCTTCATCAGTGGATTACCCAGAAGTATTGAAGGAAATGTTACTGCCTCGAGGCCTCAAACTATGGAGGAAGCCACCAACATAACCCAGAGGTTAATGAATCAGATAATAAAGCATGATTCTGTGCAAGAAACCAATAATCACAAATGAAAGCTTAAGGATAAGAGAAACATCATCAACAACAACAACTATTAGAACAACTATAACAATAACAACCATAACAATAATTACCACCAACAGCAGAACAAGAAGCAAGAAACCTTCAGGACTTATGCTGCCACCAATGGGTATACTAGAAATCATCCTTTGTGTGAAAGGTGCACCCTGCATCACATAGGACCCTGCACTGTCAAGTGTCAGACTTGCAACAGAGTAGGTCATCTGACCAAAAATTGCAGAAACAAAAGACCAGCCATTAGAAACAACCTATAATCAGTATCCATAACTTGTAATGTCTGTGGAGAGAAAGAACATTATGTAAATCGGTGCTCAAAAGCAAACAATAAGGCCACAAGAGGGCGTACTTAGAGACAAGTTTACTTTTGTTCACTCTAGGATTTCTACTCTAGAAATAACTCTCAAGGATATTCAAGTTTCATCAGAATCTTCTTCAATCTGAAAACCCCAAACATTAAGCTACAATCCTTGTCGTTTGTTGCTTTTATCTAGAATCCTACCACGAGACACGTAGCATAAGTATCAACTCTTTAAAGTTTCATATGTAAAGTTATCCATGAAATAAATAAAGTGATGATTCCGTTACATCTTGTTATCTGGTGATATCAAAACTCGACATTGTTTGTCAATTCTATTTCAACTCTGAATACTCTCCTCATACCTTTGAAACATAAATTATCATCCTCGACTATATGGGCGTCAGTACAATTAATATCTCCATATTTTTCTTACCTTTCATGATCATATCATTTTCTACATATTACCGTTTTGATATCATGCTTAGATAAGACAATTTATGATCATTTTATTGAAATGAATTAGGACGCTTCTTCATTTGAATAAGAAATTATAAATCTCTGAAATATGAATTTATAAATTCTCAGTTACAAGGATTTGGACGCTTCTCTTTGTAAGTGACAAATTATAAATAAGTAGGCTTAAGTATATAGCATACGTACAAACAAGTTTCTTTCAATCTGTTTGTACAAATAATTCCTTTTCTTCACTTAATAATTAATCATTATTACCTTTATCATCTGTTCATTTCCAAATCTGTATCCCACATGATTAGCAACTCTTTTAAAAATTCATAATCATTCCTTGACATCTCTTCGGCATTTCGACTAAATCTCGGGATGAGATTTCTGTAAGGGGTGGAGACTATAACAACCCAGAATTTTCATCAAATGCAAAATCAACCTATTTTATTATGATCACAATTGTACGGGGAAATTTTTCGCTTTATTACATTACTTGCATTACCAATATTTCAATATGCAATGTAACTTGCATAACTAAAGTAGACAAGCTCACGCAACCTACCTATGCCATCTATATCTATTTATATGTCAAGCAAACATCATAACATATCAAGTCGATATCTTAATATCATTATTACAAAGTACATTACTCGTATAATGTACCATTCGCAATGTTATATCAAAACGGGCTTTAAACCGTTATCGTATACCTCTAAACCCTAATTCCATGAAAGGTTAATATCTAAAGTGAATGAACAAGCTACTAAAGCTCATGTACAAGTAATATAACATCTCATTTGAATACATCTTACCTCCAAAACAAGGTATAAGTCATTTAAAGCATAATGTACAAGTCATTAATGCATGACATCCAAAATAGCCATTTCACCTCCATTTTCCTAAACAATCTTGTACAATCTATCAAGTACAAGTTACAAGCAAGTTATATACTTCATTTACATTCCATAATCATCCTCATTTCATAAGATTTCATGAAATGAAACCTAGAAACCCTAACCCGAGCTAGTTTCTAAACCATGACCCATTTATTAATTTTTATCCATTCTAAACCTCAACCAACACTCAAATAAGTTGTAATAACTTATATTACAACATTATCAATCATATTCAATCATCATTTCACCATTTCATTACCATTATACATGAATTAAAACCAAGAAACCCTAAACGTGCCCTAAATGGAACATTAGACCCGTTTACTCATTTTCACCTATTCTAAATCCAAACCACTTATGAATTCTTGATAATAACTCTTAATAGGAGTCTTGTAAACATATATCTATCATCGTATTAGCAATATACATGAATTGGAAGCTTAAAAACCCTAAAGAAACCATTTCGTGCCCTAATTAGAACCCGCGACTTATTAACTCATTTTCGCCCATTTTAAACCCGAACCATAAACCAAATACTGTTGTAAACCCTTAATACAAGTCTTGTGATCATTAATCTATCATTATATCATCAATGTACTCGAAATCCAAGCTCAAAAACTCAATTCGTGCCCTAGTTTACCCGCGACCTCTTTTCTTACAAAATGACCCATTTTAAGCTTTTCTTTGCAAACAAGCACCTCATAACTCACCTCATTACTTCACATAGCAGCTTAAAAGTAGGTCTAACACATTCCATTGTTGCTAAAATGGCCACATCATTTCCCTTGGTCCCTAAGTCTTGCCAAATTCAAAAACACCACAAACCAACTTCCACCTTGCAATCCTACCACCTCTAGACCTCAAGACTCATCATGTAGCTTCTACACATCACCCTCTAGCTCTCACACATGTCCTAACCTGGTCTCTAAGCACCCTTAGTCACCAAGTTCCAAAATGGGTATAAATAGGGGTGTTATGCCTTCATTTCTACTCATCCCCCACTTCTTCCTCTATAACCCATTATAGCAGTAATCATTTGCTCTAAGAAGATCCTAAGAGGTCCTAATAAGTCTCAATAAAAGAATTGAAGCAAAAGAAACCAAGAAAACAAGCCTCGGGGTTGTTATTCTAGGCGTACGAAGCCAAAAGTCTCGATTTTGACCCATTTCCAATCTATAAGCTCAAACCCAGGTTATGGATGTTCCAATCCTGCTCCTACACTCTTATAATGTTCATATGATCCTAAATATACTCTTGTTAAAGGTTTATAACTCAATTCATAATCATTTTCTATTTTGATCCAAAACCGTACACCCGAAACCCTAATTTTATGTTTTTCTTAAAACTAAATGTTATAATGGTTAAATATTGTTATAATCTATCCTAACATGCTTAACTAATGTTATTATAACTACTTTATTGATTATTGAAGGAATTTGAATTAAAACCTACGCGTTTTCATTATAAAACCCTAATTCGACTTGTTTTGATTTCTAGCTTAACGAATCATTAATCTGAACTTTTGTTATGTTAAATCTTCATATTTTAGCTTATATTAATAAGCTATCACCTGCAAATATCATTTAGAAACTTAAAATAATCTTGCATGGCATTGTGAACTTGTTTTGTAAAAGTATTTCATGCAAAGGGTATATATCGTAACTTTCTGAAACTTATAACTAAAAGGACTGAAAATGTCATTTTATCAAAATTATAACTATAAGGGTCTATTAAGGGTTCTATTATGTCATTTCAAAGTGCAAAGGGGGGGGGGGGGGGGGGGGGGGGGGGGGGGGGGGGGGGGGGGGTGGGGGGGGGGGGGGGGGGGGGTGTGCGGGGGGAGGGGGGGGTGGGGGGGTGAGGGGGGGGGGGGGGGTTGGTGGGGTGGGGGGGGTGGTGTGGGGGGGGGGGGGGGGGGGGGGGGGGGGTGGGGTGGAGAGGGGGTGGGGGGGAGGTTAGGGGGGTGGGCGGTGGGGGGGGGGGGTGTTGGGGGGGGGGGGGGGGGGGGGAGGGGGGGGGGGGGTTGGGGAGGGGGGGGGGGGGGGCGGGGGGGGGGGGGGGGGGGGGGGGGGGGGGGTTGGGGGGGTGGGGGGGGGGGTGGGGGGGGTGGGGGAGTTGGGGGGGGGGGGGGGGGGGGGGGGGGGGGGGGGGGGAGGGGGGTGGGGGGGGGGGCGTGGTGGGGGGGGGGGGCGTGGGGGGTTGTGGGGTGTGGTGGGGGGGGTGGGGTTTTTGGGTGGGGTGGGGTGTGGGAGTTGGGGGGGGGGGCGGGTGGGGTGGGGGAGTGGGGTGTGGGGGTAGTGTGCGGGGGGGGGGGGGGGTTGGGGTGGGGGGGGTGCTGTTTTGGGTTTTTTTATTTTTTTTTTTTTTTTTTTTTTTTTTTTTTTTTTTGGGGGGGGGAGATGGGCGGGGGTGGGGGGGGGGGGGGGGGGGGGGGTGCTGGGTGTGGGGGGGGTGTTGTGGGGGTGTGGGTTGGGGTTTTGTGGTTGGGGGTTGGGGATTGGGGTGGGTGGTTTGTGTTGGCGCGGGGGGGGTGGTGGTGTGGGGGGGGGGTTGTAGGGGGGGAGGGATGGCGGGGGGGGGGGGGTAGGGGGGTGGGGGAGGGGGGGGGGGGTGTAGGCGGGGGGTGGTGGGGGGGGGTGAGTGGGGGGGGGGGGGGGGGGGGGTGGGGCTGGGAGGGGGGTTGGTGGGGCGTAGGGGGGAGGGTGGATAGGGGGTGGGGGGGGGTGTGGGGCGTTTCTGGCGGGTGGGTGGGGGGTATGGGGATGGGGGGGGGGGTTTGGGAGGGAGGGGGGAGGGAGGAGGGGGTCGCGTAGGGGGGGGGGGGGGTGTGTGGGGGGTAGGTGGGGGGGGGGGGGCGGGGGTGCTCGGGGGGGGGTGGGGGGGGGGGGGGGAGGGGTGGGGGGGGGGGCGTGGGTGGGTTTACTTTGTACATCTTTTAACTAGAAAGGACCAAACTTGTAAAAATGGAACTCCAAGTATATTTGCCATTTTTTCTATTTCTCAAAGGTCTAAAATGTAAACATTTGAAAAAAGTAATAAAAAACATGTTTAACAACGTTACAAGACATACTTTAATTAAACGCCTTGTCGTGCTTTACTCATTCCAGATATGGATCATAACGCTTACTCCCGATTATATCGTATATACAAAATACTCGGAGCTTTCATATTAAGGAGTTTTCATTTGGTATTACATTCTGACTGAGTTGTTAATGTTTATGATTTACGTGCCCTAGCTCCCTCGAACAGTTTATTGATAACTATTGAATTATGAGTGGTCTTATACGAACGGTTGATACCAACAAACTTCCAAACTTTCCAATCAACTCTATAACTAATATTAAACTCTTAGAACCAAAGTTCTAAGTACAATCTTACCTAAGACTTGACATATTACTCAGCGTTTGCCTGACGTGGCTAATTTACTATCATCTTTGCTATATCAACTCTTCCATGTTAGATTTGTGATAAGGCTCGTAGTTTCATTTTGGAATATTTATTTAACCAACTACTATAAGGTGAAGTTTCACTTTACCTCGCTTTTAACTTATTTACATGTTTTTAAACCGCAAAGGGAGATACATGCTTGCTAAATCTCTTTTACCATACATCGTATAAGGTCGTCAGATTTCATTTTGGAATATTTATTACAACTACCTATCAGGTGAGTTCATAGCCTCACTTTTTAATCTCTTTAATGTTTTTATAAACCCGTGAGGGGGATACATGCTATAAATTACAAATTCAAGTATTATCCAAATTATATGTTATCCTGATATACCATTACAATTAATGTCTAAGTTACTATATGCCAAAAGTCCCTCATTATCATGGACCATTAATCACTTACGGGTGAACGCGAATATTGTGGATAGATCTATCGGGATTGACGAATCCTGTTTGTGTTAGCCGGATAGGTAACCAAACACACTATATTTGAATTTCATAGGTATATGGCAATTACCTACACCGAGGGCCATTATCTCTATATATATACCACATCATTTTGGGTATATATATACACTAGTCAGTTTGTGTGCCATGAGCTTAGACGAGACAATAACGCAATTATACCATAACATTATACATGCAATACCATTTTCCCATGATAATTGTATTCGTTGCAATTATTACCAATAACGGGTGTATAACAACGTAACCCAATACCACACTATAACGCATTACTATGACACTGCTTCTATAACAATTACTTATGATGACTTGTATTCAACTATTACATTTCAAACCTATGAATTTCACTCAACCTTTGTGTTGACTTTTTAGCATGTTTATCTCAGGTAATTGAGTAACTTATGGCACGGAGTGGCATGGACTTGAAGATGGCTAAAACTTGTTATCATTCACATTGTATGTAACTAGATTTTGGGACCTGCCTTTGTAAAACTCTGATTTTAAATGAATGATAACGTATCTTTTAAACAAACGTCTCTTTTGAGTCATTTTCTATGATTATGATTGTTGTATCCATGAAGTAATACCCCAGATTAGCTTCCGCTGCTATATGTAAAAATAGGGTCGTTACAATATCACCTTTAGGTTTTCCCTTTCTAGTCTGATTACTTCAACTACAGCCTTGGGAAGATTATGCTTCATGAATTCATTGGTATTGTTGTCAACCAATTTTGGAACTACTTTCTTCAAAGTCTTATGAACAACCTATAAAATAGCATGCAAATCTTTCCTTGGCATGAATGATTTCTTCAAGTGTCGGAACATATATCCGTATTGCCTGCTCATCTTATGAAATACGCTCTTGTAGTGCTTGACACGATCAGTCTTAGGTTTTGATGATGAAGGTATGGATTCGGAATCCGTCAATTCCTAGAGTTCTTCCTTATCCGAAGATAAAGAATCATTATGAGTCCTAAGGGATGTAAGGGTTGTGGTGGGATGTATTCTTAATCTCCTTTATACCCTTCCCTTTCTTCCTTCTCAACGCATCCTCATCTGATTCTTCCTCTTCTTCATCATTGATGGTTATCAAATTAGTACTTTTCTCCACCTCTGCTCTTTCCTTGTGACTCATGGGTTCTATCCTAGTGTTAGGATCCTCTTGGCTATTTAGTATATCATCTAGAAACTAATTCTCATCTAAATCCTCATTACCTTTCATAATCTTTTCAATCTCCTCATCCGCCAAGTGCTCTTTAACTATTTTAACATTTTGCTGAGCATCTAAGTCCTCAAGACTTCTAGCTGTAGTAATGCTTATCTGTGTTGCCTCATCCAGACTAGCAATGATAATCTCAGCAGCTGTTGTAATTGGAGTGTCAGGATCTGATTGACTTCTCCTTTGAATCCTAATTATAGTCAGTTTATGTGGAGCACTTGATTCTCCTTGATGTTTAATAGGGTTAGGTGGCCTAGGGGCGCTAGGTGTCCTATATGTTCCTTGGGTAAACTCAATCGGTTGCGATTGAGTCATTGGAACATTTACCCGAAATGTTGAAGCATACAAAGTGAGCTTCATCTACTCCGTTAACATCCACTCTGTAATCTACATTCCTAACCGTTCCTTGTTCTTCCCATAGTTGAAAATTGATTTGACAATTTCATCATTTTCAACTCTGTGATAATGCTCATGAAGCTTATTTGGTATGTCAGGATTCTCAGTCATAATATGATTAACGATTATCTTTGTAAATCTTGGGTAAGGAATAAATGTTGTCGGATGCATCAGTTGTAGACCTTCTTAGATTAGTGCATCATAATCTACATGCACATTATTGCTAAAATAGTAGAGCATCTGCATTATCTGAAATGGTGGTTGATCAATTCTTGTTTCTCTAGTAGTTAAACATCTTGAGAAAATCTTCCCGAGTGTTTGCCACGGTTGAGGTAAGTCCTTTGTAACAAACTATCCAGGAAGATGAATTCGTGTAGTATATCCAAGTTCATTTAGGAAAAATGGAAGCATCTCTGTGAAAGCAAAAGGTTTAACAAATTCAGCATGCTTGTTTTTAGTTGCTTGAGGCAAATGAAACACTCGTCTAAAGTCATCTACTGTGAACTTGAACTCCTTTGTATCAATAAAGAACTTGAACTCCTTTGTATCAATAAAGATATTGAACTTGTCTTTTGAATTGTCTAGCTTGAGAGTATGCCACACTTGTTGAATGTAGATCTAAGGTACTGAAGCAGAAGCAACCAAAGAGAAGCGTAATGGATGTTGATTCAGGATGTTTCCAAGAATCTTGCTCGATGGTGGACATGATGGATTGATAAGATCGATCTTCTTATCTGCATCCACCAAGTCATATTGCTTGTTTGGTGGAACAAGTAGATCTCTTGATATGATTTGTTGTGGTTGTTATTGAGCCATGATGAATTCTGAATGATTTACAAGAATGGGTTAGATAAAAAACAATTCATTTATAACATTTTTGTCTTTTTCCGCTCTGTCTGTTTTATATGTTCGAGCAATTCTTTTTGAACATATTTTTGATCAGTTTCTTTCTCATGTACTTGTTTTTTGCCTTTTCGAGCACATGTCATACGCTTTATTCGCATTATTCTTTTGATTTCACTTCATCTGTTCAGGCAATTCTTTTGCGAACATACTTTGATTTGCTATTTCGCGTATGGTTTTTATCTCTCTTTTTGTTTGAGTTTTCTCACCAAAATGATTTGTGTAATGATACTCTTTCAAGAATAATGAAGATATACTTTGATTTTGAATAATACTCTAATTTGAAAAAATCAAGAGATATCCTTCATTTTCTAATAACATTTGCGAAAGAGTACCACTTTGACAACACAATTGCAACTTCTTAACAAAAAACAATATTTCACCAAAAAAATCACTTGATTATGTTTTCAAACATTTTGAAAAATATAGCTATATAACAAAACTCTCTTATATTTCAATTGTGTTAGAAATACGAAAAAGTGTCGGTCACTACCAATATATTTAGTCCTAGCTCGTAGTAAGTTGTAAGGTTAAGTTAGAAAGCTAACCAGGCTTAAGGGCCATAGATAAGCCCACTAGAGGCCCTTAACCGGCCATTATAAGGCATATATAAACCATCTCCACACATGGAGAGGGTGTTGGTTGTTTATTTGTCACATTTTTCACTAAGCTAATATTATTATCTTTCTTTCTCTCTCTAAGTGTTCATCCAACCATCTTTCTCTCTCTAAAACTCTAAGTGAATTGATAAGTGTAGAATACACATATCTATTTATGCTTAAAAAGGCCCAAATAAACCCAAAACGGATCAAAAATGGCAAA